>PPJG02000001.1:0-292579 GCA_003705695.2 Blastobotrys serpentis | reverse complement strand
GAACGTTTGTAGATGTAACTAATTTCATGGCATTGATTTTGGACATAATAGTAATTGTTCAATGGGCTGCGGAAAGTATATATAATACTCTATACAACGGTCTCGGTGACCGAGGCGGAAGGTTATAGCGGGGTTCGTGATTTCCCGCTTCATCTACACGATCATAAAACCCAGTTTGCAGTTCCCACGGCATCTAGGAGTTGTGATTATCTATATAGTTATATATACACATATCTTCCGTACATAGAAATGCCGCTAAAAGCCAAGATTCGCTGGCCCGGACAAACCGAAGGAGCCAATGGATGCATCAAATACAGAGTGGAGCCTAATGGACTTGGGCGAGTTCTCATTGATCGAGCAAGCAAGATGAATGCAATTAATCACGACATGAATGCATCGATGCTGTTTATGCTAAATGAATGGAGAAGCGATGAATCGATCAGGGCGGTTTTAATAGAAGGCTCAGGGGAGAAGGCATTCTCCGCCGGGGGGGATATTGCGTTAGGAGCTAGCCATGTTTCGTCCAACGATCCAAAACTGTTTGACCAGCTTGTGGATGCCTTGAGCGAATATTTTGCATTACATCACTTGATCGCTCAGTATCCAAAGCCAGTTGTCAGTTTGATCGATGGTCTCACAATGGGGGCTGGGGTTGGTCTCAGCGTTCATGGGGCCTTTCGAGTGGCTACTGAACGCACAAAATTTGGAATGCCAGAAACCAGAATTGGATTCTTCACGGATGCGGGGGCTTCTTTCTTGCTTCCAAAACTTGCAAATAAATTGGGGTATTATTTGGCCCTCACCAGTGATACATTGAACGGCTTTGACAATACCCTGTCTGGTGTAGCCACACATTATCTCGATCTGTCAAACCTAGACAAGTTCTATAATGTGTTGACAACACTTGATCTGCATGCGAAGAATCCGTATAAGACAGTAAAGGGTGCATTGGATGCCGTTTGCTCGTATACACCTCCGGAAGGCTATCGATTCAGATTCGGCGGCACAAGAGGAGAGCTCATTGACCGATGTTTTGGCCAATCCAGGGTAGAAGACATTGTTGCATTTCTGGAAAATGATACCACTGACCCATCCTTTTGTCAAAAGACTGTGAAAGCATTGAACGAGCGATCCCCGACGAGCGTCAAAGTCACGTTTGAATTACTCAAACAGTCCGAACAGAAGAAATGGACGTTCAGACAAGCGTTTGATATGGATGCGGCAATGACAAGGGTGATGTTGCAAGAGCATGATTTTGTCGAGGGAGTCGATGCACTCCTCATTAGCAAGCCCAAAAGAATGCCTCAGTGGAACCCATCGACCGTACAAGCTGTCGATGATGATTACATCCGGGCTCTCTTTGATAAAACGGAAAGAGAACCAGTCAATGTAGCTTACAGAGTCGCCGGCGATTTCAACCAATATCCTTGGGCATTCAACGATCTTGTCAAGTTGTTGTGAAGCATTAGAATAAATATTGATCAGATACCTCGCATAGCTAGCTATTGCCTTTTTCTTTTTTTTTTTTTTTGGGGGGGGGGGGGGGGATTTTGTTTTCGTAGAACAAGGAATCTGGCAAGCAGAGCACTCATTCCTACAATAGAGTTGTAATAGCAATAATTAAAATAATATAATATATATACATACACATTAGAACTCGCCTCGCTTTCGCAGATGCTTGATATTATATAAGGTAACCGGATGCGTGGATTCCGGAAGACCTAGCTTCACATCTTTCTTTATCTCTGAAATTGAGTCGGTGGCGCATTGGCCAGTTCTTAGAGGCAATTCCTGATCCTCTGTGGAAAGATAAACAGCTCCATTGCTATCAGCTGCAACGGCAATGACTGGCTTGTCAAGCACATATGTGGATAAATGAGCCAATTGACCGTCAGAATCCAAACCAAGCTGGAGCAGGCATTTGGTGTTTTCACATAGAACCAATAATTGTCGCAGCTTTTCAATTGGGATAATTTGGCTGACAGTAATTTCACGTTGGGCATTCTTCTCCTTGATAGCATCGTGAGATTCGTTGAGATGAGCCTCAATCAAGGATCGAAGGTCAAATTGCTGCAATAATTCACCAGTGGTCCAATCCCATCTAGCAAGGAAGTCGTCACCACCACCGGAGACCAACTGGTTTTGATCCCACGGTAAAGTGGAGATTGCAGAAACAAATTCGGTATGTCCAAACAACCATCTCTCAATAACGAAAGATTGTGGATATCTGGTAACTCTGATATGCTCATCACGATCAGCAGTGATTACATATTGTTTGTCGCCGCATTGAGCGACGGTTAAGTCAACTAACATGGACACATGGCCCAATATTGGCTCAATTTTGCTCTCTTCACTACCTTCTGTCACCAATGCATCTGTGCCAGTCAAAGGAACAGAGTAAACATCTCCAAATTTATCGCCCACGATAAGATCTTTGTTATCATCACTGGTGTCTACGGCGGAGGGTCGTTTAGGGAACGATCTTTGTGAGACCAAGGCCAGGTTGGAGGAATCCCAAACCAATACATATTTGCCTTCATTAACAGTGCCAATCAAATGCTTTTCATCCTTGCTCAATTGTAAATTGTGGATATGTTTTGGTGCAGGGGTTTGGTTAGATTTGGACTTTTCCTCGTTTTCTGGAAACGTATAGCTAGCTATTAACTCGCCATTTTCTGTGTTGTATAATTGAACCGTCTTCTCGACTGCGCCATAGAGCAGCGAGCCAGATCTGTTAACTAACAATTCGTGAAATAGGGCTGTCATTTCTATGAGATCTCCGAATGTGTGCAAAAACAAATTTGTCGGGTTTGAAAAAATAAAATTATTTCAAATGTTACCCTACCTGTCATACGAATATTTCACTAAAATTCCCCCAATTCAAAGTATATAGTACAACATTTAGTTTCTCGAGACTCAGGGGACGAGAATAGATATACTTCATCAACTCTATATATTTGACAAGTCCTGTTCATGTATATTACCACTAGACTGTTGATCCACAATTTGCTTCATTCCCCCATTTAAATTAGAGATAGAACATGGAATTGACACATCCAACAATCAAAGGTGAGATTTTATCATTTCTTGTCATAAGCTCTGTATGTTTTTTATATGATTTTCTAACTTTTCAAAGACGGCTGGTTCAGCGAAGTTAATAACGAATGGCCGGGCCAAGCATTTCGACTCAAAGTTGACAAGATCCTACATGTGGAGAAATCTGATTTCCAAGATGTCTTGGTATTCAAAAGCACAGATTATGGTAACGTTTTGGTACTTGACGGAGTGATCCAGGCCACGGAAAGAGACGAGTTCGCCTATCAGGAGATGATCTCGCATGTTGCCTTGAACAATCACCCCTGTCCACGAAGAGTATTGGTTATTGGCGGCGGCGATGGTGGTGTTTTACGTGAAATCGTCAAGCATGATACCGTTGAGGAAGCAATTTTGGTTGAAATTGATGAATGCGTCGTCAGAGTTTCCAAACTGCATCTTCCCGACATGGCAAAGGGATTTGACCATCCTTTAGTCAAGGTTGAGATTACCGACGGATTTGAATATCTGAGATCAGTCAAAAACTCTTTCGATGTTATCATCACCGATTCGTCCGATCCAGATGGTCCTGCCGAACAATTGTTCCACAAATCGTACTTCGAATTGATGGAACAAGCATTGACCGAAAAGGGTGTCTATATTATGCAAGCATCGGAAAACATTTGGCTCAAGCTAAACGTGTTGAAATATCTCAAGAGTGCTTGTAAGGAGGTGTTCCCTTCCGTGGAGTATACACATGCTTGTGTTCCAACATACACATCGGGCCAATTGGGGTTGATGGTGTGCAGTAAGGATCCTGAAAACGATCTCAAAGTTCCTACTAGATCGTGGGCCCCTGAAATCGAGGCTAGCATTAACAAGTACTACAACAAGGACCTGCACGTTGCCAGTTTTGACTTGCCAACCTTCGCTAGAAAGGCGTTGAAATAGATTAATAGAGATTTTTTTTTTTTTGCTCCGGCCGCTTCGTTTCTCTCCGGAAAGAAGCAAATAATCACGTAGCTCTTTACGAGCCTACATTCCGAAAATGTCGTCAATTGCACTTTTCTTCTTCTTGGAAGAACTCTTCTTTTTCTTCTTTTTCGGCATTTCTTGCTCTGCCGATGGTCGTTTGACGGGTTTCTTGAGCTCGGATTTGGCCTTTGCGACTTCCTCTCTCGAAATTGTTTCACCACAATCAGCTAATTCTTTGTGTTCAGATACAAGAGTAGAAATTGGATCCGCAATACTATCTGGCGGATCTATCTGCAGCAGACTCCATATTTTTGATAACAGTGCCATGATCGCCAATCCCAGGGTGATAAACTGGCCCTGCGCCAAAACATTATGAAATGAACGATAAGCAGAAGGAATCAGCTTTTTGTTTAGAAACTTAACGATTCCTTGAATCCGTTTCTCGTCCTTCGGGTCCTCCTCTAACAGTTCAACCAATTGCCAACAGCGCCGATGCAAGATTGAAAACTGAGTCCACCATTTAGTCCGCTTGAATTGATTCTTATTTCTATGGTAGATTAAATGCAATATTTCGCTTTCCGAGCGCAGTTCCTTGACGTTAATATCTCCCATCACTCTCACTGCCAAATAATCCCACTCACAACGTTCCTGACTGGGAAGTTTGGTTTTGTGTCTTTGAAAAATTCCACATTAACCCTAACCCATATTGGATTGAAAATTCTGAAATGTTATGTGGTGGGCAACTTTTTTTTTTTGGTAGTGCGGTTGCCTAGGTTACAGAACTCTCAAATCTTTACGTTAGATTTCAATTATATTCCGAACTAAATTGAAATTTAGCTAGGATTATAGGACCAATCATGATGCCTGTATTTTATTTAATTAATTATGCGCGTATGTATTATTTGAAATCACATATTGCTTTATTTTTTCGGAATCGGGGATTATTTCAATTTCTGAACTCCTAAAATGGTAGAGATCAACTCGGGTTCCTTTTTTCAAAGCTTATATAAATATGACTAAGGATAACTGAAAAGTACCGCAACTTTGACGCCCTGATTTCATGCATAATAAAATGGATCCAGCAGGGGGTGGTAATGAGTTGTTGAATAATTGGCCCAAAAATATCTAATTATATAAAAATAAATACGAATAGGTTCAGGGTTGTAACTTCCAACTATTATCGAATTCTTTAGGAAATTTGACAGAGCAAAGTCACTCCAGATTCTAGTTTCTGCTAGACCTTCCTACAAACCTTGGTTTGCAATTTCCTGTCGAATTAATGCCGCTGGATATTAGGATATTTCAAGTTCCGGACATGGTATTGGATCGTCAGGGGTGCATCACAATTATCCATACCTACTGCTAGTTGATTAAGATCTCTTTCGGGTGGAAATAAGAGCTACCATAGTAATGGAAACCGGCAGTTTCCAGATGAAACTGGTAAATAGAATAATCTCATGATAACTATAAAGCTATTAGGTCAAGTGGCATTAATCCAGCTGTAAAACTTGCAATTGACTCTATTTCCCCAACGCAAAGAAACAAAAAAATGTTCTGTAGGCAATCTCTATTCTTAAATTACATACACGCAAACGTACCATAAAATATATGTACAGACCTAGTCAGGGATATCGGTTTATTTAATCGAAAATCTCCCTCCCCAAATTGTGTTATGCGACAGCATTCCAACAGCGAAGTTGTCGCAGTGACCTTCAAAATAGATATAACAATTTGTAACAATCTGTAGTTGGTTTTTCAGCTAAAATAACAAAAGCATACCAACAGGGAAATAGGTGACCAAAAAAAATTCATAATTAGCTTGAACACCATATCAAAATCCAATTGATACTTACGCAAGGGAAAAAGGGCGGAGGAGTTGTAAAGGGTGACCAATCCTAAACAACTACCTCCGGGGGATCTATAAAGCCGCCAAAGAGAACCGAATTCTGAAGATATACAGCTCGAATACGTGTCTTAACACACTGAAGAGGCCATTCAGCCTCAACTTAGACTAACTGCTATCTTCTTGATCGAGACCTTACTAAGCTGAACCCTAAAATCGAACTTTCTTAAGTACTCTGGCAGTAGAACCTCACAACGGTTTAAGTCCCAATAGTATGCAGAGTCCAAACCGAATACCGAAAACAACTCCACCGGGACTGTAACAATGAACAATCAATGTTACAAGAAGACACAATCTCAATCTGAAACATCACAAAAACTACAAACCGCGAAGCATCCCAGGGTCATCCCACAAACCTTGCAATAACTTCCCTGAAATTGCAAGAATTTGGGGTACGAACAAGAGGTCTGCAGAATTTTAGGGTGAAAGTTCTGGATTCATAGTAGGCATTCAATTCTCTGTGACAACAGAACCCGAAGAGAGTTAAAACTTGTTCGCGTCGCTGGCTTATTTATAAACTCCCAGCAGTTCTCAGTCCGGGATGTAACGACGCGTTTAATAATATCCCGGACCACATTATGCTTCAGAATAAATAGTCTATTCTTCATATCGGATTGAGTAGTTAACGAATTAGGATAGAGACCGAAAGAAGATGCTAGTCCAATACTTGGAAAAACAAAAAAAAAAAATTTCATTGACGCTTCTGGACCGAATAACTGCAAGCAATTGAGTGATTGGTGTGTGATGGGTGGGTATCTCGATAAAATAACCATTGCGGGCTGAGCTGGACACTTCCGAGAAAGTGGGACAGTGTTTCTCGCGATTAATTATGGATGCTTTTATGTGATTCACACATCTCAACTCTCGGATATCTTGCAAGCCGCAAAAATGACTATTTTGGGGGCCTATGACGGTCGACTTGTTGATTTTGATGGTTTCACAAACTGATGAGTCTCCGAAGGACCATGTGCCAGGGTTTCAAAAAAAAAAAAAAAAAAAAAAAAAAAAAATTCAGCTGCAGAGATGAATTGAGTACAATCTCGCTTAAAAAAAGTATATAAATGAGACAATTGTCAGTATTGCTCTTCGGAATTCTGTGTAACATTTTCCGTAGTGTATTCTTAATTAAGATTAGAATTAATTAAGCTTGTTCCTGACGGTGGCCTATAAAGTTGAAAAGTCAGGAAAAGGTAAAAGGAAAATAAATCCAATTTTGAACTTTCTCATTATAGGGCCATTGTTACATTATTATAGCACACATATTTATTTATTTGATGTTTATTCCGAACATTCTATTTCGCGGGGGTTTGAACCCTAAAATCCCTCAGTCAATCTAACATAGCCCTTGTGATCGACCGATTCAAACGGCTGAACCAATTTACCCGGCCCAACCCCCCAATGACAAGCTTTTTTGCCAAGATCTATCAGCATCGCCCGACATAACGCTTTTCCCTACTTGAAATATCGCAAACAGCATATTTATCAGATCTATTGGAGTCGACGATATATTTATTACGTACATTATTGGATGAGAGGGGAAAAATAATATGGGGAAATGATACGACAGTGGATAAAATCAGCAACCCCGCGGAGGAGAAAAAGAAGCATTTGGAGACAGGCTCCAAGTGAAGCACCAGTTCCAAGTCGAAAGCGATGTGGTCCATTTAGTATACCATCAGGGACAGTCGTAGTTGGAGGCACACAGATAGTCTTGAAAGAGTCCAATCAAGCAACGTTCACGCCAAGTTGTCACGACAATTACTTCCCGTTGACCAACGTCAAAGGCAATTCCGTCTTAGCCCTGCTCTCGCATGATGGTTCCAGTGTCAATGCAAATTCGTCAACCATGAATCTTACAACATTCAAAGCATGGGAGCGGCCATTCCATACGAGCTCAGTGCCTGTGACGTATACAATAGCAGCCGCCACAGCCGTTGTTTGGATGCTCTTTATCACTTTAATTCTCACGGCTAACAGACGTCCATTATTTCTCATTTTAGTCACTGGAATCACCGTCGTCTGTACAACCGCATTTTCAGCCGAAACTATATCTTTGTTACGAGATGAGTACACAGATATGTATCTGGACGGATCAAACTTAAGCTTAGATATGTCCGAACCCAAGATTGCGGTTTTCTGGGCCATTGCCAACTGTGCAATCTTACTGGCAGAAGTTCGCACTGTTGTGAGACTGTTCACACGGAAACGCGAGAAGATGATTATATTCTGGCTTGGCGTATTGTTAACGGCACTAAGTGGCACATTTTACATTCTAGTGATCTTCGCACCAGCCCCAGAACAACGAGAAACGTCTCTCGATGCCACCATCGTTCTGGGCTATTTATTTTCTATGGCAACGACATTCCTATTTAACACTTGCATCATCTTCCACACTATCACAAATTACAGACTTGCGTTCAAACGGCGCATGATATTGAAAACGTTGGCCTGCAATTTTTGTGCTCTTCTGCCGACCGTTTTATTTATTCTGGACCTTTCCATGGCTGATATGGACCGCTGGACGCAAATGGCAGGATTGGCGGCCACAATGAGTGCAAGCCTGTCTGCCTGGATCTGGCTGGACAAGTTGGCAGAATTCGAGGAGGAATCCTTGCAGAGCTCGGTGTTAGGAAGACAGTATTTCCCAGAAGACAGCGGAAGCGATTTTGGGGAAGAAAAGACCGGAAAACGAACGGTTTCCATTTCTGATAAAACCATTATGAGAAATAGCAACCGTTGGTCACGATCAAACTCAAAGCTTTTCTTCCGGCTGGATTGGTGGAATATCAGTCGACCCGAAACTTCGGAAAGCTCTCAAACAACCTATGAAGTTGCCGAGGAAGATGTGAGCTCGATAGAATCGTCGAGCTCAAACCTGTATACTAACCACATTACTAACCCTCCCACAAATATTTATAATTATCCGTTGCGGGTATCGCAGCGGTCTGTGCATTAACGATTATGTAGTATTAATAATATATCAATACGATGAACTAATTCCCATCTCCATGAAGTGGAGTCTCCCTTTTTCAAAAGGGAGCCCCCAGACGAAATCTCAATTCGAAGTGTACTGCGTGGGGAAACAGACTTGGCTACAGAAATATATTATTACTATTATTTACAAATATTTATCGTCCCAAGTTTAACAAGAGGTTGTTGGAGCTTCCAGAACCATGGTCGCCGCCAGAAGACTTGGAACCAGGAAGATAAGTCACGTTTGGCGAGTTGGCCAAAGTGGTGGCAATATCCTTAGAAGCTTCAATTCTTCTAACCATCAACAAACCATCACCGGCCTTTTGAAGCGCCTTGGAGATTGTCTCAGCAGCTTCAGCTTCACCCTCAGCACGGATGATTGCGGCTTGTCGTTCCTGCTCGGCCTTTTCAACAGTGAATCGAGCTCTTTCAGCATCCTTCTGGGCAATTTGCTTTTGTTCAACAGCCTTAGTGAATTCCTTACCGAAAGTCATGTGGGTGATAGAAACGTCTTCTAATTGAATGTTGAACTCGTCGGCTCTCTTTCTCAGGTCCTCTCTGATTTTGGCAGACACAATTTCACGTTGAGTAATAAGTTCGGCAGCGTCAAATTGAGCAACAACACTCTTCAACACTTCGTTACCAATGGATGGAAGAACTCTTTCGTCGTAATCCAGACCCAAGCTTTGATAAATACGAGGCAAACGTGGGACTTCTGGTCTATGAAGAACACGGAGGGTCAAGGACACCATTTGCAAGTCCTTGGATCCAGTAGTAGTTGTGATATTTCTAGGCTTGGTTCTCACATCGAACAACACGGCCTTTTGAAGCCATGGGATGAGGAAATGGGTTCCTTCGCCAACAACCTCCTTTTGAACCCCGGAAAATCTGTCGAAAATAACGGCTCGGCTGCCTCCCTTGACATCGTAAAGGGAGTTTTGGGCTGCATATAGCACAGCAGCTGGAAGCACGAATCCAGTCAACGGATTGTTAAGTAATCTTGACATCTCTGGTTGTGAACAATGAAAAGAGTTGATGGAAGTGTGTGTGTGTGGGTGGGAGTTTTTGCCTTTCACTTTCCCGCTCCCAATTTCAGATCACACTGAGAGTTTTCACCACTGGGAACGGAAAGGAACGAGAAACTAGAAAAACGAGAAAATGGATTCCAGTGTTGTAGACTTGTTTCCCTCTGGAGTTTCTAGTGAGGATTTGATCAATTATGAAAATGTCGAGGGAAAAAAGCTACGTGTGAAACGAAAGGCAGCTGAATATGCCTCGGTCAAAGAACTGCCTCAGCATTTAGCTGAAAAGATTCAAGGCGCCGCCCAAAAGAGAAAAGTTGTTAGAGAGAAGAGAACTAGAACTTCTACGGTAGTTGATGGAGATAGTACGGCAACCAAGTTGTTAGAGGACGGCGGTAGCAAGGCCCTGGTTCGGACAAGGGGTCCTAAAACTTCAGGACCCTCGTTCTCATCCACATCCACATCCAATGCTCTAGCATATATGCCGCAAAAGCCAGCTTGGCATGCTCCTTGGAAATTGATGCGTGTGATTTCTGGCCACCTCGGTTGGGTGAGAAGCGTTTGCGTTGAGCCCGATAACCAATGGTTCGCGACAGGCTCGTCAGATCGAACGATCAAAATTTGGGATCTGGCTACTGGTAATCTCAAATTGACACTTACGGGCCACATTATGGCTGTTAGAGCGTTGTGTGTTTCTCCTAGGCATCCTTATTTATTTAGCGCCGGTGAAGACAAAATGGTCAAGTGCTGGGATATGGAACAAAACAAGGTAATCAGGCATTATCATGGTCATCTCAATGGCGTGTATACGATGGATTTGCATCCAAACCTCGATCTGGTAGTTACTGGAGGAAGAGATTCGGTCGTGCGGGTCTGGGATATGAGGACCCGCCATCCAGTTCATGTTTTGACTGGTCATACAAATGCAGTCAGTGCAGTCCGTTGTCAAGAGTCAGATCCACAGATTATATCTACTTCAATGGATGCAACCGTCAGATTATATGACTTAGCTGCCGGAAAGACAAGAACTGTTTTGACCCACCATAAAAAGGCAGTTAGGGCATTGACAATTCATCCGGAGGAGTTCACCTTTTCGACTGGCAGTCCCGATAATATCAAGGAATGGAAATGCCCAGACGGTGAATTTATGCATAACTTTGAACCGCCGCAAAATGCAATTATCAACACGTTGAGCGTCAACTCGGACGGCGTGATGTTTGCAGGCGGAGACAATGGCTCAATGGGATTCTTTGATTGGAAAACTGGACATAAGTTCCAACAATTGGATAATTCTGCTGCTGTCCCTGGTTCATTGGAGGCCGAGCGAGGAATCTTTGCAAGTACTTTCGATAAAACCGGTCTTCGTTTGATCACGGGTGAGGCTGACAAAAGTATCAAGATTTGGAGAGAAGATCCTAATGCAACTCCAGAAACTGATCCTGGAATTGAATGGAATCCTAATCTCTCTCGAAGACATAATTAATCTTACTCTTACTACTGCGGTAAATTACGGTAATGTGTCGGAAGTCCGGTGGATCGGCATTCCTTTTTTTTTTTTAATGTGCGTGTGTGTGTGTGTGTGTGTATGTTTTTTTTTTGCAAAATTACACAGCGCCTGTAAGGGAAAAAGAAAAGGAAAAAGGCCGTTGAGAAAGGTGTTGTGGCAAATTTTCCAGCTGGACACCAGATCGCACACAATACACGTTCACAGACTGAAATAACGCAAATATTCAGATGAGTGAAACGGACGGTTCACGAGCTACGTCTGTAGCTGCAGATTCGGAAGGTGTGGTTAAAGGAGAGTTGACTGCTGGTCAGATTCGCGTAGGGTTCAAATGCTATGTGGAGAAAGACGGGGAAAAACGAAAAGCAGAGATTTTGTCTACGCACGTTCGAAAAGGCAATTTAGTATTTTATGTGCATTATGAAGAATTCAATAAACGTTTGGATGAATGGGTTTCTGAATCACGACTGGACTTGTCCATGCCGGTGGAAATTCCAAAGCCAGAAAAGACGAAAAACAAATCAGCTGCATCGTCAACAAGTAAGGATAGCGCCAAAAACAATAAAGTAGGAAAGAAAGGTTCAAGAAGCGGTACAAAGGCCACAAGCAAGAAGACTAGTAAAAAGACGACATCAAAAGCAGCAGGCGGGAAAGAAAACGATGAAGCAGCAGCCAAGGCAGCGCTAGGCGATGATGTTATGGATTTAGATGATGTGCAACCTAATGGTAATAATAATAATGAGGAATTTAATAGGGAGGAAGAGATTGAGAAGTTACGAACGTCCGGGTCGATGACCCAGAATTCTCATGAAATCGCCAGAGTTCGTAATCTGATGACAGTGGTGATGGGAGGACATGAAATTGAGCCATGGTATTTCAGTCCATATCCAGTGGAGTTGACTGAAGAAGACGTTATTTATATTTGCGAGTTCACATTGTGTTATTTTGGTTCAAAAAAACAGTTTGAACGGTTCAGATCAAAGTGCACCTTGAAACATCCGCCGGGAAATGAAATTTATCGAGACGAAGTTAACAAAATTTCCTTTTTTGAAATCGATGGTAGAAGACAGCGGACGTGGTGTAGAAACTTGTGTTTGTTCTCCAAGCTATTCTTGGACCATAAAACTTTGTATTATGATGTTGACCCATTTTTGTTTTACTGCATGACAAAACAGGATGAAAGGGGACACCACCTGGTGGGTTATTTTTCCAAAGAAAAGGAGTCTGCTGAGAACTACAATGTGGCGTGTATTCTGACTCTACCACAGTATCAACGGCATGGGTACGGGAGAGTGTTGATTGACTTCAGTTATAATTTATCTCTCAAAGAGGGCAAACACGGTTCGCCTGAAAAGCCTTTGTCGGATTTGGGTTTGCTGAGTTATAGAGCATACTGGGCAGACACAATCGTTGAATTGCTAATGGAAACAAAGAAGCACGACATTAATATCGAAGATATTGCCAATATAACAGCAATGACTACTACCGATGTGTTGCACACTCTTCAAACCTTAAACATGCTGAAGTATTATAAAGGTCAACACATCATCTGTTTAACAGAGGCTATTGTGGAAAAATACAACAAACAAAAGCAAAAGAAAAGAGTGAGAATTGATGCCGAAAAGTTACAATGGAAACCACCGGTGTTTACAGCGGCTCAATTGAGGTTTGCATGGTAATATGTATTAATAATAAATTTGTATTTATTCGTATGTTTATTTTTTGTGCCTACTACGGCGAATTAAAAAGAACTAGAAGGGGCAGCTTCAGTGTGGACTGCTGTGGAAATGTAATAAATTATATGAGTTATTTAATCAAATGGAATTGGACGCAATTCTTCTTTAGCATGGGCCATTTTGCTGGCAGCAATTGCACTTGGAACCTTGATCCCACAACAGTCTGCCCAGTTGTTGTGAACATGTGGCACATCTTGACCCGGTTCAGGCGGTGGCGATATGCCCTCAGGTGCTTTAATTAATGAGCCAAACATGAAATGTTGGATAATTGGCAGCTTGTCAAGAACTTCAGCCTTATACATTTTGATCATACCCTCATTGACTTTAGACCATTTCTTAACGCCAGAAATGTCGTCAATGAGTGGAGAATGCCAACGGAGAGATGCAGTTTTTACTGAGTTAATGAACCTGATACAACCCAAGTACATGTATTTGTCGCCATACATTTCCAAGATATCCTTGTCGTGGATACTGATAGGTCGGAGGTGTTTATGGGTGCTCAGCTGAGCTGAACCAAACATGAAGGGTAAGAAGTGATAATCATCCAAACCCCAGACTCCATGCGATCCTGCAGGTTCCAACCAATACATTGTTTGAACCTTTCTGATAACCTTCATATAAGTCAAAAAGATCCTTAAAACAACTGACTTGAAATCTTCCTTCTTTATCACCCCTAAAACGTTCAAACAAAGTAAAAATGCAATAAAATTCAATTCGTGTCCACTTCCATAGTCAATTCTTGTTCGGTTTCCCCAGGACTCAATGAAATAGCCTGCCAATTCAACCGCAGCGTCTTTCTGCACTCCGGGAATTTCAGTGATCCAATTTTCAGCATTTTCCTTCACTTCATCATAAAACAGGGTGAATTCAGACTTTCCAAATCGCGAAGTTTGCTGATCCGCTGCAGGATGCTTATCTACAATCTTTCCAACTCTCAAGAGAATACTAACAATTTGTTCAATTGCAGGTGTCATTTCACACTCCGAATCATTTGTCAGCCCAATCACTGATTCGTTCAACCCTGTAACGAACTCAATCAACTCTTTCTTGGTTTTGCTGGTCTTCCAAACCTCCAAGTCATCATTTGTCAAGATTCTCCTTCCGGGGGCTTGATAGGAAGTCATATTTGCCGCTGATAAAGTGGTAATAGAACGTCAAGTACCGTAATAACCGTTTTGGTGATTTGAAAAATATCGGCATTATATCGGCATGCCGAAATTTTCCCCACAACACCGACAAGGGCACGTGACTTTGGTCATCACGTGGTCGAATATCTCCGAGCTGATCGTTCAAAGCCAATAAACCCCTCCTTCTCACAACTAGGTGCGGACAAAATGGCAGCGAACAAGAGGTTACTTAAAGAACTTGCGGCATATCAGTCTGATCCAAATCCTGCATTACAAATGCTCGAGCCAGAGAATGAGGAAGACATGTTTGTTTGGGTAGCGATTCTGAAAGGGCCGACTGAAAGTGCTTACCAAGGAGGACATTGGAAAATCCGAATCAAGATTCCGCAGACGTACCCGTTGCAACCCCCTGAGATGCATTTTTTGACCAAGATATGTCATCCGAACATTCATTTTGATGTGAGTATATCGTCGTTGGAATCTTATGTGGCACATGCTAATGGGGTTCTTTTTAATTTAGACCGGAGAAGTGTGTTTGGATGTTTTGAAGTCACAGTGGACTCCAGCTTGGACTCTGTCCTCGGCCTTAACTGCGGTTCAGGCAATGTTGAGTGATCCTGAACCGGATAGTCCTCTCAACATTGATGCTGCTAATTTGGTTAGATGTGGTGATCAATCAGCATACGATGGATTGATCAGGTATTATACCTTTGTTTATGCCAAAAGACTTCCTATGTAAATGTATATTTATTAAGTTTGTATATGATTTGATTGACAATACCCTGAGATAGCTCGGAAGGTTATAGGGCTTCATCATGCCTAACGAGGCTATTCTACCCTCGCAGAACAAAATTTTCCGCTTTCTCTTCGGAGAAAAAAGAAACGGCTGGAGGGACTTTCTAGAACTTGACTCAATTGGATAATGAGGGTGTGTTGCAATTCACTTCATTTCGAATCCTGAAGGAGTAAAAATGCATCAATAATAAAACCAAAAAAAAAAAAAATTTACTGCTGGGAAGATGCCTGTGACATTTCGCAAAACAGAAACATCATCACACACACAACCCAAAACGATACATTTCCATAGAAAGTTGTAAAACTACATTTTTTTTATTATTACTTTAAACTAGTTTTTATTACGACTTGTCGTTTGTTTTTTATGGAAGATCAACTCGAACAAGCTGTAGGCATTGCCCTTCAAGGGACGGGAGATGCTTCATTGAAGCAACAGGTAAGTAGTGAAATTTTGATGAAAGACCAACAGAAGAGAAGAAGGAGGTTATTAATCCATGGCGTGTAGGCTATTGACTTTTGCAATCAAGTCAAGGACTCCCAAGATGGGTGGCAAATCTGTTTAAACATTGTTACTGGTGACCAGAAGCGATCTGATGCCACTCGATTCTTCTCGTTACAAGTGATTGATAATTCGCTCTCTCGACTCAATAATGAACAATTACAATACATCAGAAACAATCTCTTCAGCTATCTACAGAAAATGGTGAATGAACCGAACGGTAATCAAACAGAGGCTGTCCATTTCAGAAACAAGTTGGCCCAGTCAGTGGGTTATTTGTTCATTGTATCATATCATGAAGCGTGGACAACATTTTTTGATGATCTCATGACATTAAATGCTAGCTCTGCTTCCAATGTTGGTAACGCCCCAGCAGTGGATATGTATTTACGTATTTTGAGGTGCATTCATGAAGAAATTGGTGACAATCTCATTTCACGACCGGTAGAAATTACAAAGAGAAACAACGTGCTAAAAGACTTGGTCAGAGAAAGAGCAATGTCAAGTTTAGCTTCTTCATGGATGGATATTTTACAATATTATACTAACAACTCTACATCCCCTGAATCTCTAGGTTCAGAAATTGTAGATGGTGCATTAAGAGTGATTGGGGCTTGGGTGTCTTGGATGGATATCACTCTAGTAGTGAATCCAACCTATCTCAATCTCATTTACAGTCAATTGGCTAATCCAAAACAACGTTTATCGGCATGCGATTGTTTGTCTGAAATCATCTCTAAAAAGATGAAACCTGCAGACAAATTAGAATTGATTGCTCTGCTTAATCCAAGCAATTTGATTTCCCAACTTCCAACTGGCGCAAATTCAGATATTGAATTTGATGAAAGAGTGGCAAAGCTTTCCAATATTGTGGCGTTGGAACTTGTCCATATAATGGATGGCACCACTGAAGCGTCGTCCGGGGTTGCTTGTAGCCAACAGGAAATGGAAAAAGCAGAACAGTTACTCATGGATATTCTGCCAATCGTTTTGCAATTCTTGTCTAATGAATATGATGATACTTCTTCTCAAGTATTCCAATGTTTGGGTGAGTATTTGACCTATGTACGACGTGAATCCAAAAAGGAAAAAGCCAAAGTTGATACCTCCGGCATGACCAAGAACCCGGTTTCTGGACAAATTTTAGATTTCCCTGCTGACTCCAACTTTGTCCCGCAATCAAGGCTATCCATTTTATCTGCAATGCTTGAAAAGATTATCTTGAAAATGAAATACGATCCGTCGACTGACTGGACAGGTGGTGAAGATGAAAGTGAGAGTGAGTTTTTAGACATCAGAAATCGTCTCAAGGTATTACAGGATCAAATTGCAACCATCGATCAAGATCTCTATACAGATGGAATGGCAAGTGTCATTAATTCTTCGTTAGAAGGTTCCACAAGTAGAAGCTGGCAAGACGTTGAGCTCGGTTTGTACGAACTTTACAATTTCAGTGATTCTACAAGAAATGGCTCGATTGTTCTTCTAAGGGGCACTGAGACAAAACCATCTAGAACATTATATGAACTGTTTGTCAAAATGATCACTTCTAACGTCATCACAGTTAATCATCCATCCATCCAGTTACTATACATGGAGCTGGTTAACCGTCATTCATCATTTTTCACTGCCGAACAGAGTGATCTGCTGAACAAAACGTTGGAAATCTTTATTTCGCCATTAGCCATTCACAGTTCCAACAAGAAGGTCCAAGTGAGATCTTGGTATTTATTTTTCAAGTTTATCAAGGCAGTCAAGAACTTTGTTGGTGGCATTGCAGAACAAATTTTCTCGTCAATGTCTTCCCTCCTAGAAATCAAGGCAGAGGCTCCGTCGAATAACAACAATGATGACAGCGACTCTGATGCTGATGAGAGCTCTGGCATTTTTGAGAGCCAGTTGTATCTTTTTGAGCTCTGCGGTGTATTGTTTGGATCTGTAAATAGCGACGAGCAAAGCCACTCCCTCACTCAAAGGTTGCTACAGCCAATTTTTAGCGATATTGAGAAATGCATTCAGCAGGACAATATACTTCAAGACGGACAATTGGCAGCTCAAGTGCACCATGATCTGATGGCAATTGGAACTTTTGCTAGAGGGTTTGATGACCTTGGAGCAAAGCAATCCAATAAGAAACCAGTTGAAGAATTGAAAAACGCAACCCAAGTGATCATCGTCGTTTTGGAAAGAATGGCATCCTTGGAACCAATTAGGTCATCTGCTAGATTTGCATTCTCTAGATTGATCCCTCTCTTGGGTGTTGGAATTTTGGGCGAAATCAGCAGGTTGATTAGTGCGCTTTTAGAAGGAAGTAAGATCCAGGAGTTGGGTGACTTTTTGAGCTTTTTGGGTCAATTAAGTCATAGCTTCAAAACAGAATACGGGGTGTTTGAAATGTTCAATTCGTTGATTAGCCCTCTAGTCAGTCGGATGATGTCCGTCTTAGAACAATGCAACAAGGAAGCAGAAACTGGATCTACCGATGCAATCATGTTAAAACGTTCCCTGAGAAGGTCGTTCTTACAGTTTATATTCAACTTGCTTAACAATGGTATGGGCGCAATTTTCGTTGCTGAACAGAACTCTCAAGCTTTCCAAAGTGTCATGGAGTGCATTTTCCTTTTTGCAGGTGACATGGATGATCCACAGGTCCAAAAATTGGCAATTGTTATTTTAAGTAAAATGCTTGCAATTTGGGGAGATGGCGAAGTTAAACCGGACCCAAGTACCAATGAAACTGATGTTTTCGGAAAGGGAATGGCGGTTTCTGGGTTTACAGATCAATTTATTTTCGAGCAATTTACCAGGGTTTGTTGGGACTTGCCTAGTAAACCTGGATTCAATATACGGGATGCACAGACTAGAATTGTAGTAAGCGAAGCGGCTGCATTACAACGAGCGATTTACGAACGAAAAGGACCAGTTTACGTGACATACTTGAGTGGACAGCATTTTCCAAGCATAGGCTTGCCAGAAAATATGGCACAAGATTATCTTGGAAACTTGAGCCAGTTGAACGCCAAAGATTTCAAGAAATACTTTATTGACTTTTTGTCTCGAGTCTTTTCTTGATTATGATGATATAGAACTTGTACGATAAAACTTTAAAAATTAAAACAAAAATAATTAATAATGAATAAAAAATTTTCAAAACTATACATATATATACAAAAGGGAAGTTTATTTATATTTACGAAGGGCTTCAGCCTCTTCCTTTACACGCTTTTCAAGACCCTTGGAAATTTCTTGAGAAATGAAGTCCTCCATTTCCTTATTAAATTCTGGACGTTGTGGCTTAGCCAAGTTAGCCAATTCGCCGAGTAATTTCTTGGTTGCAGGAGTTGTTGGCATCTTTGGAGCATTGAACATTTTGGCTTCTGCTGCAGTAATCTTTCTACTATCCTTGTGTTTTCTCCACTTTGAGTGTGGGTTTCTAATTTGGTCCAAAGCACCAAATTTAATTGGCAATTCATGCAAAGAGGTTGGGAAAAATGTACGCTCGTCAACAACAGAGGATGGAGTAGCGGTTGATGGATTTGATTGCTTTAATGGATTAGGTGGCACTGGGTAAGGAATAATCATTGAATGGTTGTGACGAGCACGACGAATTGGCATCATTTTGTTTCTATCTTGGTCGTAATATTCCCCCTTGAAAGCAATCGAGTGGATAGCTACATCTTCCGTAGTACCGTCAGCATTCTTAATTGTCGAAACTAAACGTAAATTGTCGTAAGAGATTGGATTTGGAACATTTGTAACTGGCTTAGTTTGACCTTCCAACCACATTGTTTTTGGAAGAACCATTTTAGTTGTGCCGCCTAAGCCTTCGACAAAACAGCAGTTACCGTCTTTATATACAGAATGGACAGTACCAACCTTGCCGCGCTCTTCACCGGAAACCACTTGCACTCGGTCACCTTCAACAAATGGAGGGTGCTTCAGGACTTCTTCCTCCCGGACGGTGTACTTAATTTGTGCTTGTAAGAATGGTGGATTATGTCGGTACATTGTATCTTCTGCAAGCTTCTTTGCAGGACCTTTAAGATCCTTTAGTCTTCGGACATAACGACTGTTGGTCATATTTGGTTTGATCCAGAGCTTTGAATTCTCTCGGGTACTGTTGATGAAGTGAAATTTTCCAAAAATTGGGAGTGATCATAATTACCCGCACACTGAAATTTACTGTGGACGCACAACGTTCTTAGTTGGAGGAAGTTGAGGAAGGTAGTATGTTTAATTTATAAAAAATACATGAATTGATTGTGCGTAGATTAGGATATATATGTCATCAGTCTATTTAGATTGTGAATGAAAAAATTGTGTTTGGTGCGTTGACGGCCTAAAAAAAGAAATCATCGGCATCTCCAAACGGTAATTAACTTCGAGATCAACCAATTTGAAAGTAAAATACCAGGAGTTAGTCTAACTAAGCAGTCGTAATAAAAATTAATAACCCGCTTAACTGTCAATCATTATAAAGAAGTCTGTGGTTCACATTATTGAAATTTTGTGACAATTGTAGAGCAAGTTCTTTACGCTTTTCACCATTCCATAGTTGAGAATACAAAAGTATATAGTAGCTGATTGACCGGCCCTACATACAATTGTTGCATTACTTTCTAATATTGATATGTAATTCAGGCGTAACAAGCCATAAAAAAAGCATATGGTGATATAGACAGTTTTTCCTCCTCTCGGGTCAATCTCTAAGTCGTTTAAACTGTCCACACGTGATTTAGAAAATCATATTTAAGTTAGATATTAACGATTAACAAGCTACAGCTAAGTTGGCAAATGCCAGATACAAATATAGTTCAACTGCTTAGCAGCAGAGTGATTAAAGTCCAGAAAACAAGCATAACTGTTGTAGATTGGTGAGTTGATTCAGGTCCATTAGGGAATACAGTGTTGCTATCCCATCAAAATAATTTTAATGCTCGGAACAAATAGCAATAAACTCTTCCTCGTCAATTTCCCCATCTTGATCAAGGTCGAATTCGTCGATCATGGCTCGAAGCTCTTCGTCATCCAAGTTTTCACCCAATTCTTGTGCCACTCGTTTTAAATTGGCGAAGGAGATTTTGCCACTATTGTCTGTATCGAATAATTTAAATGCACGACGGACTTCTTCTAATGGGTCCCTTGACGATATCTTGGCAGACATAACTTGGGAAAAATCTTCGAAATTTATCATCCGTCGGCCTTGCCTATCGTGGTCCTTTATTATTTGTAAAACTTCAGATTTCTTGCTGTCAAACCCCAATGCTCTCATAGCCACCTATATGAGTTGTTAGCATGGTTGTAAACTTTCAGTTTTTGATGTCAAGCTTTGTAAACTTACCTTCAGCTCGTGATAATCAAGTAGCCCATCATTGTCAGTGTCAAACACACCAAACTAAAAATTCCCCTTAATTAGATATAATATGCTCTCAGAAAATTATAACGTTGCATGGATGCTTACAGCTTCTTTAATTTCCTGTCGTTGTTCGTCTGTGAGTTCCCGCACTGGTGTTTGTCCAGTCCTTCTTTCGCCTGCACCTGGATTGTTGTATACATTGTTACCACCTGTGGTAGCGCCACCGACAGAATTAGGATTCTGAGCAGTAGCAACACCTCCACCACTTCCAAAAATCGAATTGGGGATTCTTCTCCTTGCGGACATTTTTATTCTCGTGTTTTTAATCGATTTTTGTTGATAGATGATAAGTTTGGGATGAAGACGCGTTTTGATGGTTCCCAACTGAAATATTCCCCCTGATGAGCCCTGAAATCGGCGACAGAGTAACTGTCAAAGGAGAAAGTGGAATTGTGCGGTTCACTGGTGCTACCTCTTTCTCGACTGGCCAATGGGCTGGGATAGAATTGGATGAGCCCAAAGGTAGAAACGATGGAAGTGTTCAAGGTGTGCGATATTTCGATTGTGTGAAACAAAATGAAGACGGCAACTTATATGGTCTTTTTGTTCGTCCAGGGATTGTAAAGATTCAGGTAAGGGCTATTTCTGGCAGAGGTAAATCACTATCGAATCTTTAATAACTCTTTTAATTTTAGGAAAACCCATCTCCGTCGAAGCCAATGCGAAGATCTCGGCCATCTGAGGCCCTTTCATTAGGATCCATGCCAGATTTAAAACCAAGGAAATCATCTGATCGGTTGAGCCTGGCATCGCCAATGGCTCATTCGCGACCATCGTCTAGAATGTCCAGTTTTGGAAGTGGAATATCGAATTCGCCTTACCCGATGTCCCCTTCACCAACAAGAGGTCTAACCGAGAGCCCGCAAGCCAAATTGGTCGCAGGGCCTGGAGATTCTAGTGCATTAACTAGACAAATCGAAACATTAAAGAGTAAATTAAAAGTGATGGAAAGAAAGAGATTGAATGACAGAGAAAAGCTTAATGAAATGCAGGAGGATAATAGAAAGGTCCTAAAGCTGGAGAATATTGTCAAAAGACTTCAATTGAAACTAACACCGATGCATGAAGAAATACAATCCCTGCGTGAAAAAGTCAGAAGTTTAGAAGCGGAAAATATTAAATTAGTTGATGATTTCCACAGAAATGACGATGCAATCGAAATGGCAGCATTGGATAGAGAAATGGCTGAGGAGCGCAGTGAAACCCTGGCGTTGGAGTTGGATGCATTGAAAAAGAAGCTTGAGGATTTGGAATTAGAATGCGAAATTCTGAGGGAAGAAAATTCTTTGATCAGTTCGGATAACCTTTCTTCAGAAGACAAATCCAATAATAATGAAATGAAGGATTTATTGCGACTCGAAAAAAGGAATGAACAATTAGAAAGTGCGTTGGTAAAACTCCGTGAAGTGTATAATTCTCAGGAGACGTCGTTTAAAGAGAATGTTGGTCTGTTGGACAAGAGTAAGGCGGATATCTCGAACTTGGAATCGGCATGCCAAAAGATGGAGAAAAAGCTTGCTGATTCGGAAGCTATCGTTTCAGATCTTAGAGTTCAATTGGATAATGCGCTTGGAGCGGAAGATATGATTGAAAGTTTAACAGAGAAAAACCTCGAGTTGAGCGAGAAGTGCGAAAAGTTACAACGTACCATAGATGAATTGGAAACGCTTAAAGAGTTGAACGATGAATTGGAAGCAAACACTCAACATCGGGAGAAACAGTTGATTGAGGAAATTGATTCTTTAAATGCAAGCAAGGCGGAGACCTCAACAAAAATCAAAGAATATGAAGATAGAAATGCCTATTTAGAATCGGCAATATTGAAATTCCGTGATCTTGTTCGATCATTGAACTCAGAAATCGAGTCCCTAAAAAGCAGTGGTGAAGTCGAAGCATCAAACTCCAAAACTGTCCATGACCAAACCAAAGCTATTGATGACTTAAATTTGGATATACAGGCGAAGTCTATTATTAAGACAATCGATCTTGAGCTACGAAAATTTGAGTCTATGCAGGCCATAAACCATTTGGGGATCGTGAAATGCTATTTGCCAGATGAATATGCCACAGATGAAAAATCAATCGAGACGGTTCTACGATTGAAACGGATATCTTTCCAGGCCGATTTGTTGATATCATATTTCACAGATAAACTTGCTTTCGGAAACCTGACTCTTGACGGTAAAATTTGCATTGCATTATTTGAAATCAAAAGTTTTGGTTTGATGATCCAACACTCCCTGGAAAAGTCAGACCCGGAGAAGTTTCAAAAGTATAGTTCCCTGTTCGATCAAATCGATGCAGTGTCTAACAAGTTGAAAAAGTATATTGAAGACCTCAGAAAGGAAGATATTCGAGAGCCAGAGTTATTGAAGGAGCTTAATTCAATTCTTTTGACTTTACAGGGCACTTGTGAAATGTTTCCCCATGCAAAGAAATCCTCCAGCATGTTGCTAGCAAATTCCCAACTCTTTGGAAGCCTTGCACTGTCTATGGCCAAAATCTTGGCATCTTCAACCAAGATAACCATGTTACAAAATCTTCCCGATGAAATGTCAATTCTTTCACGAACAAAGGTGGTAGTAAAAAAGTTGGAAACTCAATTAAACGATATGAATGAAAAATCAGTCACAAGCAACCATATTAATGAGTTGTGTCAACCAGAATTTGCAATTCTAAAAGATGTGGAAACACGATGTATTTCCATGTGCAATTTTCTAGTTTCAATTTCAACCAAAATTGATGACCAGAATGAGAATTTCGCTTCTTGTCTTACTCATCTTGACAAGTCAGATAGCGATGAATTTTCGACTTCGATTTCGGATTTCATCAAACCGCTGGAAAATGTGTCGAATATTTCGTTGACCCAAGTTCAATCTGTTAAAATCACACCCCCTCCATGGAAGGTCAAAGCTAAAAAAGCCAACGACTTAAAAGAGTTAGGTATCAAACAAGATAAAGAGATACTAGATTTGAAAGAGCAGGAGAAGAAACTAGTGAAAGGGTTGCGGACAAAGGATAAGACTATTGAAGAGTTGAACGTCAAGGTGGATTTACTGGATGCACGGTTGTCAAAAGCCAAGGATAACGATAAAACGGTGGCCGAGCTTAAGAAATCCCTAGAATCTGCTACGGCCCAAGAAGCGTCTCTCCAAGAGGTGATCAAAAAGTTGAAACAAACCCTAAGCGACCAAGCATCTCAACTGGAGGACTACAAGAAAAGAAGACAAGAACCTGTCAAGGCGCCGGAAGGGAAAATCCTCCTTGCTGCGGATGCATCGGTCATCTCATTACAACGGCAAGTTCAAGACTTGAGAAAAACAGTTGGATTTCTTTCTAGGAAGCAAACAAATATAGCGGATGAACTTGGATGGATGAAGCCGTTAAATGTCGGACGCATGACAAAACAAAACACAGCGACTCTTCTCCAGCGCTACTGTCGAACATTATTCAAGGATATTCGCAGAGCTGTAGAGGAGTTTGAACTCATTTCTGTTCAAGTACCAGCCATGGGTCACAAAACAATGTGGAAGTCAAGATCTAAAATGAACAGATCTACAGTATACCAGCAATTTGAATGCATTGAAAACATCAGGGATCAGATTCATAACATATTAACGTCGCATTAATTTATTCTAATATATATATAATATATACTTTGGTTTCTAAACAGCTTGAAAGTCTGTAGGAAGCAGTAATTTTGTTTCATTATGCCACAGGGATGGAAATAAATAGATAAATATATACTAAGCTTGTTTGATTGGCTTTTTCTTCGCTGGCCACTTCTTAACAAGGTCAATACCTGACCGTGGCCAAAACCATTCGAGCAAATGATAAAGCAGAACATCAACGATTATACACATGACAAAAAGCTTTCCTGCCCAGGGACCACATCGATAATATCTAGAAAGACGGTCCAGCAGTGGCTCGTTCAAAGTTTCTGTATCAATATCATCATAGACTTCTTCTGTTCTCTTTGCCACATCTTCCCAGTCATACATGCCTTTGATCTCATCGTGGAAGGTTGAGGCGTCAACTTTTTTCTTATCAATCAGGTTAATAGCTTCAAAGGTACTTTCCACAAGGGAATCTTCTGAAGGTGATGCGAAAACGGTCATATGGTTTGGCAGTACCTCTGGGATTCCACCGACATTTGTAGTTACAACTAACAACCCACAGGACGCAGCCTCGACCAGCACAGTTCCAAATGCCTCTGTTAAACTTGCATGCAAATAAATGTGACCAGTCACCATGACATTTCTGACATCTTCGTGTCTGATACTTCCTATCAGTTCCACCCTTTCTTGTAATCTATATTTCTCTCTCATTTGTTCCAAATCCACTTCCTTCGGTCCGGAGCCCGCAATCATAAACCTGACTGTAGGATGCAGCGCACATATCCTCGGAATAATAGCTGTCAATAAATCTGCACCTTTATTAGGATAGAGTCTTGAAATCACGACAATTGTGATAAAGTCTTTACTCGCCTTAGACGGATCTGGTTTGAAATTCTCCGAAACAACTGCATTTGGAATTACACTGACAGAAGAAGGGTTCAACGCAGCTCTCAACACTGTGTTCTCCTTACACGTGTGAGAAACACAGATGACATGACCAACGTCGCTCAGTGTGAACTTGAGCAACTTATTTCCAAGAATACTCCCGGCATCTGCAAATCCAAACAAAGAATGATCCGTGAATAAGGTTCTCAGACCCATAGTTCTGCCATGGATGATAGCTTCATGACACAAACTACTCAGACTCGCATGGCCGTGAACAATGTCGATTTGTTCACGAATGATGATCTGTCGGAAAATAGGGAAGAACGAAAACACTGTAGGGAATGTAGATTCACGATACAATACAAAAAATGGAACATAATACACTTTTAGACCGTTCGAAAGCATTCGAACCCCAGTTCGAGATCCGTACGCATGTGTAATTATGATTACCGAATGCCCTCGGTCAATCAATTTTTGTGATAACTGGTAGACGTGAAGCTCTATTCCTCCAGTTTGAGGATAGAAAAAATCCGACACCATTGCTATATTATATGGCATTTTAATAATGTTATCATAATCGTGGTAATCCAAAATAAGGGGGAAAAACTAATGAGATTTTCTGTTAAATTTCGGAGGTGTTTTTAAAAAGGCGGCCTTACAGGGCTGCTACTACTCCCAAGTCACCACCGTGCCGTTTGGGTCCAGCTAGGAATTTTATCAGATTATATCAACGTCATGACAGATGGCAGACATGGGCCTATACCGACGGAGAATCCTCCTAGTTATGACGATGTCCCGCGATTAGAACAGTCTGAAGCCGAAGCTCACGATGAATCTGCGGGATTTCTAAGAGACGAACGGGATTCGTTGTCCCTGGATTTGGCCGACGATCAAGATGACGAAAGAGCCCAACTTCAAAATGAAATGGAAACATTTGAAGTTTATGATCCGGCAGCTGCTCGTAACCGTCCCAGTGTTCTTTCCAGAGCTACTCTAGCGTCACAGAGATTTGCCAGAAACATTAACTCCAAGCTAATCAGTCCTGTTCAACGGATCTTGATAGATCCGGTAGCCAGCTTTTGGACTAGCTTTAATGAGCGATTCGACGATATTTTGGGTAGATTTGGAAACCCACTCATGTTCCGTCGTTTAATATACCTTGTAGTGGTGGCTATAGTTGTCTTTGTTGCCATTTCGACGGGTATTCTTGCTACAGCAGATGATTCTCGGTTATTCCTGGGACAATTTCACAATCATGAGGAGTTGAAACGACTCATACGAGAGGAGTTGAATTCTAACATTCTCAAAGATCGCTTAGATTATTTAGCGTCCATGCCACATATGTCGGGAACGACAGGGGATTTGACGTTGGCACGATATATCCGAAGAGAGATGACGGCATATGGAATCCGTCCCACAGAGCTCGACCAACAACTTGCATATTTAACCTATCCAAATGAGACTGATCCTTCGTCGATGCAGCTCAAGCTTCACAAGGGAGATCACAATGATGAGTTCATTGCCGACTTACACGAAGGTTCCGTATACGACAATCCCAAGGATCACCAGAAGACGCCTCGACCATACCTTGCACTCTCAGTCGAGGGGGATGCCGAGGGGCACTTGATTTATGCTAATTATGGGACGAAGAAAGATTTCGAATTCTTGAAAGCGCATCATGTTGATTTGAAAAACTCAATTGTGTTGATGAAATATGGAAAGCTGGAACCTGGTTTGAAGATTAAATTGGCTGAAGATCATGGGGCCACTGGTGCTATCTTGTTCAGCGAGAAGAAGGACCGAAACGAAAAATCCTGGCCTGACGGTCCAGGGTTGCCAGACGATGGGGTCCAGCGGGGTGATGTGGGAATTTCAGCATTGAACCCTGGCGATATCTTAACCCCAGGCTGGCCATCTTCTCCTACCGGACAAACCATGGGGCTGGATTTAGTCAAGAATCTACCTAAGATCCCTAGCTTGCCGATTTCTTGGAATAATGCAGAGCCGCTTCTCAAAGCCATTCAGGGCCATGGTACAAGACAAGATGAATGGTCCAATAACGGAAAACCAAAGAATGTCAAAGAATGGTGGACCGGCGATAAAAAGTCACCCAAAGTTTCACTAAAAAGCCATCCGGTTGTCCAGGAACGGCATCAGCTGTGGAACGTTCTGGGCAGGATTGAAGGTGTCGAACAAACTGAGAAGGCTATTATCATTGGCGCCCAACGAGATTCTTATTGTTATGGAGCAGTTCAACCAATGTCCGGCAGCACGATTCTTCTGGAAGTTGTACGTATTCTCGGTGAATTGAATCGACAGCATGGATGGGAACCATTACGAACAGTTTACTTCATTAGCTGGGATGGAAATCAAAACTTGGCCGGAAGCACTGAGTGGGTTGAGCATAACGCCGAGCAACTCAGAAGGGAAGGTCTGATTTATATCAATCTTGACGCTGCAGTCTCTGGAGACAAACTCCGAGTATCTGGCCATCCAGTGGTCGACAGCGCGGTAAAGCAAGTGTTGACCGAGGTCAATGCCCCAATCACGAATACTTCATTAGGCGAGTCATGGGGGAATCAGCATATTTCCAGCTTCAAAAAATCAAGCAACTATTTGCCCTTCACTTCACATGTGGGTATTCCGAGCATTGATTTGGCATTTGAAGGCCAGGATTATCCTGAGAATAGTTGTTTCGACAGTTTGGAATGGATCAAGAAGTTTAATGATCCTGACTTCTCGTATCACAAGGTTCTGACCGAAATTGTTGCCAGACTCGTTTTGAAGTATTCAGACGAACCACTGATTGATTTCGACATTCAAGCTTATGCGGAATTACTGAAGACCTATGTTGCTGATTTGGAGAAATACGCTAAATCCTCCAAAGACTGGCAAGAAGGTAAATTGGACTTTAGTCCCTTGAAAAATGCCGTCGATCGATTGAAGCTCAGCGCAGATACCTATGGTGGTTGGAGGACTGGCTGGCAAAATATTGCAGCTGAGGGAGGTGAGCCACCGATTCTGACTGTTAACCGGTTGAGCTGGAACTCCCGGTTGGCGAGCATTGATAAGCATATGTTGGATAAAATGGGCGTTCCAGACAGAAACTGGTTCAAGCATATCTTGTTTGGTCCCCAGTTGTGGCATCCAACTGAAGGTGATTATGACTGGTATACATTCCCTGGCATCCGAGATGGAATTGAGTCTGGTGATTGGAAAGCAGCTCAGGCAGTCATTGGAAGAGTAGGTAAATTATTAGCATTGGCAGCTGACAAGTTTGTTAATAATTAAATCTTCCTCAGCGAATACGAAAAGCACTACGTTAACTTATATATTAGAATACAAAATTGTACATTTTTGAAAAGAAATAGGAGTTAGTTTACTTTGTACTTTTGAATCGTCATTCAGTCCTTTAATGTTCGGGAACGTTGGTTCCTTAATAATTCCGACCGGTAGTAATTCCGCAATTTATTGTTACAGATGTTGTCATGTTCAGGGACATCAGATAGCTTGCATATGAAGATGTCCCAATCTCTCTCCTCATCTCCACCAAAATCGCCGAAACATAACCAACCCCACTCAAATATATATCACGATTGAGCTTTTACAAAATGGAATTGTATTATGTTAACATTGCATTAGCTGCTTTACTTGTATTTGTGGTTGTCCGAAAGCTTTTCTTTGTGTCCAATGAAGATGATTCGAATGTTCATCAACCGGAGCCACTAGTCTTTACCACTTTCACTCCATCCACATTATCGAAATATGACGGCAAATCCGATCCAAGAGTACTTCTAGCAGTGAAGGGCAAGGTATTTGACGTTACCAATGGCAAAGCTTTCTATGGACCGGGTGGTCCTTACGAGAATTTTGCTGGACGGGATGCTTCTCGTGGATTGTCTAAGAACAGCTTTGATCCAGAAATGATTACTCCACTTGACCAGCCAATTGATACTTTGGAAGATTTGGATACTGAAGAAGTTCAAAGTTTGGACCAATGGTTTGGACACTTTGAGGCCAAATATCCTGTTTGTGGCGAACTTGTAAATGAGAGTGAGAAGACCAAATAAGATGTCTTTGCAATTTGATATAGTCGAAATGAATGTCTTTTAAACCAATTGTTTTGAATAAAGCCTGTTATATGCTGTAATAATTGCTATTTTGTCTTTTTTGTTTCTCAGATATATAGAGATAGAACTTTCGCTATGTATATGTATACGTTAGGTAACGGTTACATAACATCTGCACCGGAGAGTCCGGGAAGTGTGAAAATAAAAAACAATTGTTAAAAATACAATTAATTCATTAACATATATAACATTACAATTAAATGACGAAAATATCAATCTAACTGGCTGAAGTTATTGGAGTGCAAACTCAACAATCTGACCACCCGCTCCGTCATTAAGATAAGATCCTTCAATTGAGACCTGAACAAATCGCGAGTCATAAGTAGAATCAAAGCGCAGAGTGCTGTCATTTCCAGGAGTTATATGAATCTCACTGGCATTCGTTTTGTTACTCCAAGGCTGCGAGAGCGTGACATCTTCATTGTTTATAATCCAGTGAACGTCTTGCACATTTTCCGCACTTTGAACATCATTACCGGTATAACCCTTTGGAATTCCAACAGATACCTTCTTTGGTGGAACATCTCCCCACAAAAAGTAGGCAGAGGAGAATTTTTGTGCTGTGCCAAGGTCCACAATAATGGATGCTTTCTCCGGTGACAATGGTTTCCAAGAGGTAGAATTATCACCATCATTAAATCCAAATGGATAGTTACCGGCAACCCAGTTATCCTTTGTACTGACAGGTTTGCATTCTGCAAAGTTGCCATCAATCACTGTTCCATTGAGATCTGGTCTATATGTCGAGACAGTGAGACTTTCCCCAATCTTTAAAGTGTGGTCCCCAGCCATTTTGTTTCTATTTCCAATTCTAACTGGGAAATTGTCCACATGGCTGTTTGGAACCGGTGCATACAGCTTATCATCCTTTCGGGTAATGGTGGTTTCATGGGGCATGATGTTGACGTCAAACACGGCCCCGAGGTATTTCAATCCCTTTATAGTTACGCCTTCTTTAAGCTGAGGTGGAAGTACAGGATCCAAGTAGAGAGTGTTCTCACGAGGTCTGAACCCGGTCAGTCCATGAGTATAAACCTGGAGATAACCACCGTGCCCAGTCAAAAATGGGAAGGCCGGATGAGTTCCACCATTAATATCTGGGTTATCAAGGATTTGTTCGGAGAATTGATAATAAGGACGTCGGAGATATGGCTGATGGGAATATAGCAAATAAGTGTACATACCACAACCTTGCTTGCTCAAGACACTCTCGTCAATAGCAAAAATGGCGTAGGTCATAGCAGGACCATCTTCTGATTGTCTTTGTGCGTAGTATTCCAGATTTGTGCTTGCCCTGGAGTCTGTTTGAGGGAATTCGATAGGATAGGTAAGCATCACAATATCTGCCTGTTTGATGGCTGCAGTTCCGTTCATAGTGTCAAATTCCAATGTGAGATCCAAGTCCTTACGTTCTGGTATGTGCATATTCTCTTGAATGTCTTTCCATTTTGGGTTCACTGGCTCGCCCAAAATCTCACTAGCCCTAGTCACCCATTTCATGAGCTGCACAATGCCTCCATTAGTATATCCACCGTTATCCACGTGATTCGCATATTCATCAGGGTCAGTGAGATTGTAAGTGTAGTATTTTCCGTGGGTGGAACCATTCTTGACGACGTAGCTTGAAAACATTTCTGCAGCATCCCTCATGATTGGGTAACCCTTTTCACGAAGCCAGTCAGTGTCGTTTGTCGAGAGGAAGTAATTCCATTGGGAAAGGGCAATGTCGAAATTGAGGTGATATTGATAATCGACGCAAGGGCCCGAACTTGTACAGTTTCCATATCTGGCCGAAGTCCACGGATAGATTGCGCCATCAAGATTATATTCCTGGGCATTTTCGATGGCCTGTCCTCTTAATCGAGTACGGTAGTTGTTGATGGAGGCTGCATGAGAGGGATGTAGTGCTTGAAGGCCGGGTTGCATCCACAGGTCAGCATCCCAAAAGATCATTCCACCGTACGAATCTGAGGACAATCCGCCTACTGGGATGGAGTTATCACCTAATCCGACACCTTCATTGCCGTCGCGGACATTTGAGAGGAGATGGAAGATTGTAGCACGAGCGGAAATTTGAAGCTCCTGATCTCCAGGAATCACAATATCGGCTTCATCCCACAAGCTGCACCAGGTTTTGTCATGTTCGTCCAACAGTGCGATCCAGCCGGCGGCAGCAGCGGATTTTGAAGCCTTCATTGCGACCCCAAGGGTGTCATCGGGGAATGCATCAGAGGAGGCAATTCCGACAAACTTGTAGATTGTGAATTTCTGACCTTTCTTCAAGGAGATGGGGATATTCTGGGACACCTTTTGATTGTCCTTGATGGTTGTTCTGCGGTCCAAATCAATCTGGGAATTGTCGGAAAAGGCTAAAGTGGACACTTCGTATGCGGAGACATTTCTGACCCCGTCCGGCTTGACGGCGTACCAGATGGAGGGGATGTCTGGGTCAACTGCGGAATCCTCGTACTTTGTACGATAGGATGTGGTAAGGTCGAGGATGTCGTCAATCTCAATTTCACTGTCCTTGGATGGGGTGACATCCAGCTTGACGATTCCCAAGTTGGGCCGTTTTCGATGTGTCAGGACAGTGTAGGTCAAGTCGTAGCAGTAACAAGCCTTTTCCTGACCGTCAGGGAACCACTTGAGCTTTGTCTGGACAATTCCGTTCTTCAACGAGAGTGACTGTTGGTAGTACTTGATCTGATCGGCCGCGGGGGTCAGGTTGGCAGCGTAGACGTCATTGGATTGAACGTCCTTGATTCGCAGATCGGTCCATTGCGGGATGGTGGAGATGATAGACTCGGACCCATTCTTCAGCAGTTCCGGATAGTTTGTCTTTGTCAGATTCGGCTGACGATCCCAGAACCCGGCCACATAGGCGCCAGTGAACCGCTCGTCAAACAAGGGCCAACCGTTGGTGGGGAGATCCGATTCCGGGTCGGTCACATTAGGGTCAATTGAAAACCCCTGACCTTCGACAGGAATCCTGGTTCCAATGTATCCGTTGGCGCTATACGGCTGGATGGCAAACGAGTTGTTTCGGAACTTGGTAGTGTAGAGCAGCCAATTTGTGTCATCGTAATGGTCATGTTGATCGTCAGCCAGCTGGAGGTAATTCGACGTCTGGTTGGCCTCACTCGGTGGCCCAGGAGCTGGTCTGAACGTTAGGTCATTGTTCGATGGCGGCGCCGTGGAGGAGCCAACAACCGCCGTCGTCAGCGACGACAGGAACAGGAGGTGGATTGGATAGCCTAGTAATCCAACCATGAGTGTGGGGTAATTATAAACTACAAGGGATATTAAGATTGAGACAAGATACAATGCAAATAGCATGATGCCATCACCCTATATATATATAGTCGTAGGTGCATCTAATAACATTGCAGACTCAGGATTACTTGGTGGGGAAACACATAAATGGGGCTGATCAAACCCTAATTTGGCGGAGAGAACAAAAAGAAAAAACGTAACATAATACCTTTCGGAGCTGTTGTGAGCGGACTTATTTTCCCAGATATAAGACATCAACAAAACAACACCAGAAACATCACGTTTCTGCATCTGGAACAAAGGGAGTTTACAACTTCACCAACAAAGACCTTTCCATTTTGTCCTCTTTTCTCTCAACTCCTCCTCTCCGCTCTTTAATTGCTATTTCCCCTCTTGGCGTGCTTGGGAAATATGTGTTGAGTGGGGAAGCTGCGGACGTTGTGGGCCCAACTGCAGCTTCATAGCTACCATTAGGTCCGGAGATAGGTTTGAATCACTGTGGTCCAGTCAGTTCCACTGCCCAAATTAAGTTAGACATCTGTTTCTTTTTGGGTTTGACTAACTTTTCTGGGTCAAGTTCAGGTCTGTTTGTCCTGACCAGTGTTCAGAACAAGCTGGGAAAATCCAACGGTCCATATATGCAGGTCTAAGTGTGTCGGGAGATTTTCCCTTCAAATTTATCCGTTGTTCGACAATAGTATTCGGCGTAAATCCCGGAGCTCACTCGGCTGAGACCTTGTTTGAGACTGGCTCCACAGAACAACAAGATGCAGTGCGTTTGGTTCCTTTCTAGAAAAGAACGTCGCCCGCACAGCATACTACTAGTGCTTTTGGTTCTTTTCTGGAAAAGAACGCCGTCCGCAGGACATATACCACCCGCAACAGAATCAATTGGCCTCAGTGGTGCCTCCGGCGGCTTCTTTTTTCTCCGAAAAGAAGCAAAAAAGGTAGCTCCACTTCGTGGAGTCGAATAGCTTTGATTTTGTGACGAATATCCATTTTAGGAAATATAACGTTTTGAGCCGCACGAGAGATGATGAGTCGCCGCAAGATAGTCACACAACTTAAAAGAACACGTTGAGATTTCACCCCTGAGAAGAAATAATTTTTTTGGCTGATTTTGGAGCATGAAAAGTCGATGCGACGAGATTACTCAGAAAGCGTTCTGTAGATTTGTATATATGCGTAGAATGAACGAAACTCACTGAAGCATCACTTTATCTGTTGTTGATAGAAGTGATAATAATACATCGGGATTATGTAAGGATCGTTGACGCCGTACGTGGAAACCCCTAGGATCCTCGGGAAGTCTTATAGCGCAGCGAAGGGCTCACCTCAAATTTCATGTGCCAAATTTTTTTTTTCTTCTTAACATTCCCCACGACTGAAAATGTGCACTCAAAATCCACCTCAACCGTTGGCCCTGACGGACTTTTCACTGGAACTGTCAAACAAGGGCTATGACACGTTAAAGTCGATCCTTTCCACAAAGTCCATGTTCAATAGACCTTTGGAGCTAACCCCGTTGACCGGCGGAATCACTAACTCATTACTAAAGGGCACAGATAAGGACAACAGCAAATTTTTGATTCGTGCATATGGATCCGGCACCAGCAGCATAATCAATCGTGATCGCGAATATGCCACCCATCTCCACCTCTTAGCCCACGGCCTCGCCCCTGAGCTCTACGCCAGATTTCAGAATGGCTTGATATACGGGTTCATTCCTGGAAAACCGGCACATTATACTGATCTTTCTAACCCTTCGCTGATCCCTGCTGTAGCCAACAGACTGGGCCAATGGCATTCGGTGCTGAGTGCGTCCGAAATCGAGCAGCACATCAAAGAGCTCAATCCGAAATCTCAGTTCTCCGAAAATATCTGGCAAGCCTTAGACAATTGGCTTGATATCATGCCAGAAAACGTCTTGGACTATTCCCGTGAAGATCTCAAAAGCGAATTAGCTTGGTTCCGCCAAAATTATGGCGACTTTGGTGGTCCCATGGTTGTGTGCCATTGCGACCTTTTGGCTGGTAATATCATCCTTCCAGACAACACGGAGCTGCCATCAGAACAAGAAAATTCTGACTTGTCTTATCCGGACAGCATGCAAAATTACAAGCCAACCGACTTGGTCAACTTCATCGACTATGAATACACCTTGCCGGGTCCTCGCGCGTTCGATATTGCTAACCATCTCAACGAATGGCAAGGATTCGATTGCAGAACTGAACTAATCCCCGAACCCGTCCATTCAAACGACAAGCTGCGTTATTGGTGTTATCATTATCTCGCATCCACTCACCATTTCCAATCAACCACTTGTGACGATGTTGAAAAGGAAATCGATCAATTGATTACCCAGCTTCAAAATTGGTGGGGTATTCCTGGGTTCTACTGGGCCGTCTGGGCATCAATCCAATCTAAAATCTCGGATATTGATTTTGATTATGCAGACTATTCAAAGAGTCGTATGAGCGAATACTTCAGTTGGAAAGAGAACCTCCCAAAGAATTAACCTGCCCTAAAATGCTACTTCAACGTATTTATAAATGCAACTCAACTTGTAATGATTGACGATAATAAACTAGCTATCCCTAAGTTTGTTGGTGAACTAACGGCTCCCAATCCATGTCTTGTAATATTCAAATGCAAAATAATATTATTCAAAATATATACACATCATCTGTGGCTAATACTTCTCATCAAGCCCTCCGCAGTGGTCATGTCCTTCAAGTCCATGCTTGTTCTCACACTGTCCAAAGACTCTCGAGGTCTGGCTTGTTCCATTCTCAACGAATTGCGCACTTGGTCCAATGATGAACGACCCCGCTGGTGTCTTGGGTCCAATGTAATCGATTTGTGCGGTTGCAAATGCGATATAGTGCCCGTCTCACTTCCTCTTCTATCATAACCATCCAGAGATCGTAAGTTTCCAGACAAGTTGGATTCAACAGGTTTCATTCTATAAATCGACGAATTACTCTCTGTGTCAAATCCATTTTCATCAACATACAACCGTGACGAATCAAATCCGCTGTTGCCGTTGCGCGACACCAATCCTTCTTGATCGTCGTGACCAAGGTCTTCATCCTTTTGAGGTCCCTTCTTTATCCAACTAACAGCACTGGAAATCCTCTTGCTATTTCGCTTCTTGTCTCGTGCAGGTTCATGCAATGTGGATTCAGATCCTGGGGTAGAACCATTAGGAGAATAACAGGCATCTTCATCTTTCTCTTGTTTACCAAACTTGTAGTTTTCGGACTCCTCTTCACCAGTTTGCGGGAGGTGATCATATTCACCAAGAAACCATTTCTCTCGGATCAAATCAACATCCTTGGGGTAGAACAGTTTCTGCGCTGAAAGATAGGTGAAATGAGGTAACAGCGCTGCAACAATGCCAACCACCAAGACCGCCCAATAAATACAAGTTCCAAACATCTCAGACCCAAGTTTATAGAGATCTCTTGAATCCACGATCGATGAATAAATACCAGTCCACAGGAAAACAAAGAGGCAACTCAATGTCGCAATAAGCAAGGTGAACCAATCCCACCTGTACTGGTTTGTGATCACATAGATGTTACATGACAAAACGGCAATCGAACACACAGCCAACCCCATCCAATATCGATGGTTCACTGGCGAGCCATTTGGCGACTCGAACCCACCTAAATGATAGCAAAAGAAGGGGAAAAAGAAGGAAATGAAGGATTGATATAACCCATCAAACATATAAATCCAGAATTTCTTCTGGGTCCATTCAAGTCGCAAAATACCTCTTTGGTAGAGTTGAGGAACTGCCATGGAAATTCTATCATCAACATCCTGATCCAAAATACCCATGAAAATAACTGGCAAGGAAGTGAATGCCAAGTTGAAGAACATGACATAGGTGTATTCGAACAAATAGGCACCATCAAAACTCGAAAAGACTCCATACCAAAACAATGCAAGAGTGAAAACAACATTTTTGTAGAAAAAGTTTGGAATCATTTCAGCCAATCTCTTATACGACCATCGTCCATGAACAAGCAACAGCCTAGTCAAAAACCTGAATTGCCCAATGGCATAATCCGATGACATGGCTGCTTGTCGCCCTTCTTCACCAGCAATACCAATACCAACATCAGCCTCTTGAATCATAGAAACATCGTTAGCACCATCACCGATAGATAATGTCATAACACCAAGACTGTTCTTAACCAACCCAACAACAGCTGCCTTCTGTGCAGGACTGACTCTGCAACACAAAACGGACTTACATTGCTTACATAGCAGCAAGAATTTAGACTTGATAGAATCATCTAATGCGAGCTTCAAGCTATCACCATCAATCACAACTGCATACTGGGGATTTGGTGGACTGTGGTCGTTTTTAGCCATTTCAAGTTCTTCGTCTGTACCGGCCATGCCAAAGTATTTCTGAAGATAATCAGATATCATTTTCTCTGCAGAAGCTTTCGTACCATCTTCAATTCGAATGATTAAGAGCTCCATACTATTGTCAAGAAGATTGCATGAGAACCCAATGTTGATAGCGGTCTCAACTTTATCACCAGTCAACACCCACAGTTTGATACCAGCGTCTCCTAACAAGGCAATCGAACTTGGCACGCCATCTTGCAATCTATCTTCAATGGCAGTACCACCAATCAAATCAAGGTTTCTCTCAATCGAATCAGCAACCTCTTCCATTTTCTCTTCACGGTTAGTAATTGCAGCTGCAGCAACTTCATGACGTTCATTCCAATCATTATATTCTTGAGCAGTCAATTCTCTTTCGGCCAAGCAAAGCGTTCTCAAACCTTCCTGCGCAAACTGCTCCAAATGTAAAGCAGTTTCTTGACGAAGAGTTTCCTGTTCATCAGGCTTCAAACGAGAGTAAATAATACTGTCGGCACCCTTACAAAGCAGCACAATTCTTTCCTTTTCTGTATTGTGATCACGGAATTTAACAATGGCACTCATTCTCTTTCTTGTAGAGTTGAATTCCAAGGTGTTCAAAATCTGAAATTCTTCTCGCTTACCTTGAACATCAATGACAACTCCCTTTTGGGTTCTTTCAAGAAAAGTGAATCCCATGTCACGAGCAGTTGCAACCAAGGCAGCTTCATCAGGGGATTGAGCCTTGAATTCTAGTTTTCCAGGTGTCTTCTTACTTTCTTCCACAATAACCGAATGACACAGAGCCAAAGTGAGCATGAAATGTTTACAAGCTTCCTCTTGTTCTTTACCATTCTCACCTTGCAAATCCTTGACATATTGCGAAGAAACAAAGGTGACATCGTCATCATACATTTGGGGATTATCATGAATCGAACGAAGGTTTTTGATCATGGAAACTTTATCACGTGCGATTTCCTCTCTCATTCTCTCTCCTTCTTCATCAACATCAATTCCGTCTCGTTTCCTCAGACCAGCCAAGGCCTCGGTGTACGCTTTACCATAAGCCATACCGTTGATGGAGCATTTCTTGAACTCCATAACATTTTGAGTTAGTGTACCAGTTTTGTCAGAGAATACATACTCAACCTGGCCGAGATCATCAGAAATGTTCCACGACTTTGGAGTACAAGGATAGTCAATTGGCTCATAATACATGAAGCAATCACTGTAAATGAAGAATGCTTGGATGGTCTTGACAATCTCAATGGAGATATATAACGAAATGGGAATGAGCGATTGATAAAGAATAATGGCTGCCCAAAAAGTGACCAAGCCATCAACACCTGGGGAACCGCCAATGGAACCAAATTCGAAATATGAGATTGAAGATCTCTGTCGGCCAAATGATACTCCATTGATGATACCGGATATAAGACAAAGGATGAAGAGTAAAACGAAATTGCAGAGAACAGAAAAGTTGAGTTCCCTGGAAATTTGAGACTTTTTGGATGGAGTAATACCAGCATTGAGCATAATTTTTGTTTCAGAGCCAGTGAATACAACTACACCGATTACCCAGTCGGTGTTTCTCAATGAACAACCTCGCAGCAAAAGATTGTTGATAGTAGCTGGTTCGGAACGAATGTTTTCTTCAGACATATGATAGGGCATTTTAGAAGAATCTGAATATGAATCGTGTGGATACCATCTTGCGACACCATTATATGCATACAGATTTGGCTGAGGGCTCTCTGATTCGATCCAAAACTTTGCTCTCTCACAGTCCTTAGCGTGCTTGATACCTTCACCACACTTCAGAGCTTGTCTTACTTTGAGGTTTGTTTCACCATCGAGATTTTTAGTTTCAACATAACAAGCACCGTCGGAGTCAGAAGTTGCAAGGATGAGGATATCTGCAGGAATTTCGTCGTTATTTCTAACTCTAACAAAGTCACCAACGCGAACTGATTTCCAAAAGTCTCTTCTGAATTTTGCCTTTCCAGGAGCTGGATTGACCTTATCCAGAACAGACGTGGACAGATCATCGTATTCCTCCTCGCCGGCTGGCTCGAATGGGTTTTCCAACTGTTTGTTACCTGGCTGGCTGAAATCGGACAGGGAATAGGAGTTTGCTTGGTCGTCGTCATCTTGATCATTTACTGAATATACCGAATAAATGGTGGTGGCCCGGGTTAGTTCGTTGTTAAAGGGGCTGCTGTCATTATTTTCATCATTATTGTTATTCGTAACGTCGTTATTTTTCTTTTTTTGCTTGATTCTTCTGGCCACCTTCAAGATGAACCGACTTGTCGCCTTTTTTATTCTCCTCCAATACGAGATGTTTTCATCAGTAACGTTGTGATTAGGGTTGTATGCTAAAATCTGAGTTGGCGTGTTGTTCAACTCTAAATCTAGGACGGTTCTTCTATAATCTTCGATTGCATCTTTGATCGCTGTGATACACACAATCACGATAATGGGCACAGCTGCTAATCCGGCGTTCGGGACACCAAAGATCGGGAATGCCTAGAATGAAAAGATAATGTTAGCACTAAAAAAGAAGGACCTTGACGGACGGTTGGAATTCAGACTTACCCCCAAAATGACAATAAATAAAAAGAAAATGTTTGCAACATTGTGAAATTGGAAGAACAAGTTCTTCGGAATAAATGAAAGGGGAGTGTATTTTGTTGTTCGGATTTTGTTTCGTGGGAAGTCGTTTATCGGCAGATTTGTATCTGGGTCTATCATGTCCTCTGGCAATGGCATATTCACATAGATTTTTCGACCTGAATCCTGGGCGGGTTCAAAGTTTGACAAGTCATCGGTCGAATTGTTTGGATGGTTATTTTCTGAGAACTTTGAACCATTCGAAACCCGTCGTGACTTGAAGAGGGATTTGGATCGTTTAGGTCTGCCCTTCTTGTGTCTCTGGGTACCCCAACGATGCCTTTTCATCACGGATGCATGACGAGCCAGAACCTTGTCGTCGTCTCCGTGTGGACGTGAATCAGCGTCATCATCCGCGCCCATCCGAGGCGACGACGAGCTGACGCTTTTCGGAGGAGACACATTTGGAGCAAATGAGATTCTCTTTTTGTTCGTGTCAATAAACGACACTGCCCTGTTGGCTGTCGGCGCTAGCAACGTGGTAGCAGAGTTTTTAAACGCCGACCCTTCTTCCTCTATTCTACTACTCGTCCCGCTTCGCGGAGTCTGCAATATAGAATTACTGTCCTCGTCAAAGTTGTACCCGGAATAGTCGAATGCGTCGTCCACTGGCAAGTTTGAAATGGGCCGAATTTCCGAGCCTGATCGTTGGCGTCGAGCACCTGGCTGAGAATCCATTACTCCGTGGTCAGCTGTAGACGACAGTTGGCAATAATTAAAACAAAAAGATAAAACGAATGTAAGAAGTTAGATGTGTTCAGATGAGTTGTAAAGGAATCGAGAAATATCTTTCTCTCTTCTTTTGCTAGAAAAAAAGATTTCACAACACACTATAGGTTATATAGCTGATAAAATAAAATGTGTGAAAAATAGAGAAAAGAAAAAAAAAAAAAAATTCCAATATGCACAATCTCCGGTTGTAGTTATGGATGCGTGTGCGGGTGATTATTAGTGAAGCCGGTCGCTTTCCTTTTTTTTTTTTTTTTTTTTTTGTATGTACGAATTGCTTTTTATCGCAGATTCCCTTGAAAAGGGGTTACCGTGGTGAAGTTACACGTAATTTTTCAAAGTACGCGAGGACGCGCCTAATTTTTTTTTATTTTTTTTATTTTTTATCAATCGACCTGGAAGAATAAAAAAAATCCAATTCAACTTTAAAAGGAACTATAAATTACATAAAAAATTATATATAATTGAGTTTTGGCCGCATGAATCAAATTTCAGACCTGGGATCACAGAGCGGTGAAGTACACGCTTTGAAATCCAGTTACATCATTATACACACCACACCTCCTTAAGGGTGGACCGTTGATGTATTATGCACAAATCAGCATGCAGCACAGTCAATTAACCAGCCCACATGGCCAAGACAGATTCCCCAACAGATCTAGTCTAATTTAACCTAAGGACCAAGATTTGGTCGACTGCGAGCAATATTGCGACAGACTGAAAAGTTGAAAAAGGTGACAAGATTGTACAATACACTCCGTAATTGTGAGACTATTTGAATCCCGGTTTTAATTTATCTGATGTGCCGGATCGGCGGGTTTTAAAAATGTTTTAGTGGTTTCAATGCACAAATAGCAGTGATCTACTACGTGGGGGGTGAAAAAGGAGTTCGTTCCATGCTTAGTGTTGGAATGGATAGATTTATTTGTGGGGCAGGGTCCATTTATATGGAACCCCTATAAATGGTAGTTTCTGTATTTCAAGACTATGCATTTTGGCGACTATTGTCCAATAGAATGTTTCCGTCTATTATGATTGATAGTTAGTGCTTATCCTGGAAGGTTTGGTACAAACCTACAAAAAAAAAAAAAAAAAAAAAAAAAAAAAAAAAAAAAAAAAAAAAAAAAAAAGAAAAAAGAAAAAAAAAATAAATTTCCAAGCTGCTGCGCTGCCGGTGATGCCGTTGCAGAATTTGCACTGCCCATGCGATGAAGAGGCCTGAGTGTATTATTTAATATTTGGACGCATCTCGGAGATAAATATGGGTCCGGCAAAAGTACAATGCCGAGAGGTGCGTGACAATATACAGATGAGACCGTTGTGGTATGTGTGTCTATTGAAACCCTCTTCCCTTGATAAAACGGATGCCGTCATCCGGTTGGCTGTTACCGATTTTGGCCATGCGATGTTTGATTAGTTGATCCCAGATGGATGTGGACGATGATGCCTGTTGCTGGTCCTGAGCGTGGCTGGGTACGTACGGATATGTCGTTGCAGACGAATCAGACTCCACGATTTCGGCCACTAATGGATGGCCAGAGTCATCAGCTTCAACCCCATCCAATTCTTGCACGCACGCAGTAGCGTCCTCGCGGTTCTTGAAACCAACCATCGCAAAGCTGTACGTGGGCTCCATTTCGTTATAAACTGGTGAAACTGTGCACGACGTGACATTATCCAGTCCGAGTCTTCTCAAGATCTCTCGCAAGTCGCCCTCGGTAGTTTCAACGTCCAAATTGGTAATGCGGACGGTGGTTGGGGTTCCGACACCTCGAATCTTCAATCGTCGTCGCGTGCTAGCGGCACCGGAGTCGGCTGGTGCTTTTTGTGCTGCTGCAACCTGGTGTTCATTTTGAAATTTGGTTGTATCATATTGAGTGTCGTGTGATCGATTGTAAGGAACTGGCGCTGTTCCCTGAGGCGGGTTGGTGGCACCCCCATTGTAGCGGTTAGTAGAGGTATTATAATTGCGTCCATCGTATCGATTGGTCGAAGTATTATACTTGCGTTCATCGTGTCGATTAGAAGAAGTATTATACCTGCGATCATCGTGTCGATGAGCAGAAGAAGTATTATACATGCGTTCATCGTGTCGATAAGATGAAGCATTATAATTGCGTTCATCGTATCGATTAGTAGAAGTATTATAATTGCGTCCGTCGTGTCGATTAGTCGTAGCGGTCGTTATTGGTTGTTTACGGTCCACACCATTGTATGGGGAATCGTGTCGCTGACGCGGAGAATCATACGGCTTGTAGCTTGACGCTCTCGAGCTTCGATTCGATCCACCGTAATGATCTGAAGATCTCTGATACTTGTCATCTCTGGATCCAGATGGGGCGGTCACCACAGGCGATTGTGGTGGTCGTTTTTCCTCGACCTTTCGTGGCATCGGCTCTCTTGGTTTAGCATTCTTTTGCACACCCCCGGTCGTCGCAGTTTTAGGTTTGCTGGGTTTTCCCTGCACCTTATCAGAGCCTTTCGCGACCTTCAAAGGTGCCGGTTTCTTCGAATCTGTCGCTATTTTTAACCGGCTGGCTAAATCGGTTGTCGGTTGCGATTTGGGCACGTTATCACTAACTTCTTTCTTTGGTCGCTTCTTAGCATCTTCTTTATCTCGTTTAATAAACGCGTCAAAAGAAAGAGACTTTGGTGCCTTGTCTTTTACCGCAGACTTAGGCTTCTTCTTGGGGGTTGGCGTAGACTTTGAAATCCGTCCCGATAACGTTGGTGGAGCAGCGGTACTCTTCGAACCCTTCGCTGACAACCTGCTTGCCAAATCCTTGATGGGTTATTAGTGCCGGTCATAAAACATCAGTACGAAAACTTGAACTTACAGTTCCTTTGGATCCTCCGTTAAGCGGCATCTATTCAATGTTGTTTTGTCCGTCACGTACCGCTTTTTTGGGCTGAAATATCACACTGAATTTTTTGGCTGGGACAATAATCGGTCCGAGCCTCAGTCTCAGAGTTACTCATAAACTCAGCCGTGTGAGTGCCTCCGGCGGCTTCTTTTTTCTCCGAAAAGAAGCAAAAAAGGTAGCTCCACTTCGTGGAGAATCAATTAATGAATAGCCTCGCAGAGCTACCTTTTTTGCTTCTTTTCGGAGAAAAAAGAAGCCGCCGGAGGCAACATAACCCAATATATATTGAATATAATTCTATTTCCGTAAATCCGGCTCATGAATTCGACAGAATGCTGTGAATGCGCTCATTGTACTTGTCGGTCAATAACTGTGTTTGACAGTCTATCCCCGCAATCTTAGCCTTTGCCAACCGTAGTCGCAACCCCAACGAATATGCCTTTTCTTCGGCTCGACATCTGTAGCGATGCTCAGACTTGATTGCGTCTACAGCAGATTCGTATGCCTGGATCAGCGCCCGTTGGTTGCATCTCAAGGCTGCAATTTCATCCTCCAAGCTCTCTATATACTAGTCTGATTATTAGTAGTTGGTAAAACAGCTCTACCGTCGTCATACGCACTTTCTTACTCCGCCTTTTGGTTGTACCCTTTACACTCCGAGGTTCGTATAGTACGTTGTCCAATTCCAGTTGCGGTTTGTAGTCCACAGGGTCATAATAGTCGCTGCTGGATGGGATCGATGACGAGGGATCCACAGCTGGAGTAACTACGGGGTCTATCTTACCGTAAGTAAAAGTGTTAATTCTTCTGCCAAAGTCCCACTTACCTTTTAACATGAGAAACTTATTAGTGGAGGAGATGGCCGTTAATGGTCTTGGGGTGGGTCTGGATTTGAAATCCACAGATGCATCATAAGTCACTGACTTTGTACAGTCCTTTTTAGGACTGTTATCTTTCTTTAGACACGATTTAACCGACCGGGTCCTGGGAATGTTTTCGGTTTTCGTTTCCTGCAAAGCATTGGCCCATTTCGCCTCAGGATATTCATTCATTTTTGCAAATACCTCCGTCCAAAAAAAAAAAAGGCCAAAAGTCGTAGGATAAAAGCCAAGCGATGTTGTAAACATAGAAAATGTTACAATCCGGTTAACCTTATAATTGTGTATTAAGTAAAGCTTATACGAGACCCTAAAACATACAATCCAAACATTCTTCCACAGCGCAACAAACACACAAAGTAGCCAAACTATTGAAAAAAAATTAACAAACGATCCAACAACACATACATTTTTGAAAGAACTTACCAGGCACCGCAACAACCCATGCCAGCACCACTGCTTCGCTGTGGCTGTTGTTGAACATAAACTGGTTGTTGTTGCTGGGCGTATCCTTGTTGAGGATAGTAACCCTGCTGTGGAGGAGGGTATCCACCATATCCTTGTTGTGGTGGATATCCTCCTTGTTGTGGGTAATAGCCACCGCTTCCGCCATAGCCTCTATCAGCGCCGTGAGAAGGAGGAGCGCCCTATATATCATGTCAGAAGCTGCAGACCCAAGTTGATATTGGATAGATACTTACTTGTGGCGGACCTTGGTTGTAGTAATCCTTTGCACTCATTTATGAAAATTAACTTGTTTAGTGGTGGGCTAATAAATATTCGGTGAGATAAAACTAGTGTCTTGGGACCTTTTAAGGTACCGATCGACAAAATGCAAATAATCACCATAATCACAAGGCGGGGCTGAGCTTACTGTAATTGTAGGCAGTGGCAGGGCCATTTTTAGAAAAATAGGCTAGTCAGAATGCAATCCATCACATTTAGTAAGAAAACCGGCGAAAATTTACGCCAGTCAATTAAGTTGAGCAAGACGACGACGGCCTTTGTAAATACACCCTCTTTTGACCTGCGTTATGCAGCTGTCAAAATCAAAATACCGAAGATCCCCGGACACTTGCAACAATCACTATTAATTACAATTACATAGATTTGGCTTTTCAGTTCCAGATGAGTTCTCTTTTTTTTTGAATATTTTTGCAAGTTCTCGAGTGTTTTAGGTCATGTCCGGCATTGTGTTTCGGTTTCCACGAGGCTGGCTCCGCCCCACGCTTAATGGAACCTTGCTGTTTGTCGGTAACAATGGAATCAGCTAGCGGGCTATGCATCGTAGACAGGATTTTGCAGTTTCTTCTTATGTAACCGTCGGAAATGAATGTATTAGACGAAAAAGACGTTATGCACTGGTTATGATTTGATCGACGGCCAAGAAAAGTATAAATTTAAAACGGTTTTTTGTTCGTTTCGGGAAAGAAATGCAGTCCGAAACACAACACAGGCCAGCGCTAAACATTTGTAAAGCACCATTTCCACAAATAAATCTGTTGGTTTTAGTCGGCTGTATTTTTGGTTGAGATCGAGATCTGTGTCAGTTGTGTGAGGCCTTCTGGTCCTTGACAACGAACACGCACATGTGGTATAACTATAATAGCTCTGTCGGACCCGCCAGTGAACAGTCAAGCTTGTAGGATATATCAGAATGATTCAATTCGATAGGTAAGTAAATTTGCCCTCAAGACTGTCAATCATCCATCCGAAGCTCACGGTCCGAATCAATCTGCACAAATGCCTCTCAACACGCATTTTAAGGTGACCAGTCACAATTTCATTCTCTCAATACACAGACACATGCATATATGTTAGAACTGTTAATCTTTATCCGATGAATCAGCCCATTCAAAGGTCTTGGAAAGAAGACTGCTTTTTCCGTCAACTCGACTATTGTGCGGCTTTAATTTTTTTTTTTTGGTTTGATTGATGTAAAGGCGACTTTTTTTTTTTTTTTTTTTTTTTTTTTTTTTTTTTTTTTTTTTTTTTTTTTTTTTTTTTTTTCTTTTTCCACACATCACAACTTCCCAGGGGGATTATCTGCCGATGGAGTTTGATTTGGACCTGCAGTCGGATTTGGACCTATCCGAATTCCAGCCAGTAATATCGTCCGAAGACACAGTTACCTTTCCTCCGCTGTCAAATGGCCTGGACTTTGAACAAGTAGTTTATACAATTGAACTGACAATAGCCAATGCGATTAATGCACCCTACAGTTACAAGCAGTTGAATGGCTCGTCCTTGTCGTCAATCTTGATTAGACCCCTAGTGAGGTCTCTGGTTGATCCAAAATCCAGTCGAGACATTGGATATGACTTCAGTGATCAGCATAAGGGCATTGTTGCCGGGTTGATGATCGCTCGAAGCGATTTCTTGTTGGAGCTGTCTGATCAAGACGAAGCAACGGGATATCTGGAAAGAGGCATATCTGATGCACGGGCATATGCTGCAGAGATTATTGCCACAAGGTTTCTGTACCATGTATCACTTGATAGGGACCAAATTGATTTCATCACTTATGAATGCAAGCCACAGGAGTCTGTGTCATTTACGGAAGAATCAGAACTTCTTCGACATGGCTCTCCTAGGTTTTCCGTAGAGAGCCAAAGAGACGTTTATCAACAGGGGTTGATTCAAATGGAGGAGTATTATGACCTCAGTGCATTACAAATTGCTGTTATGAGCGAAGCAAAGCATTTCCTCTGCTCGGGGCCGATCGAATCAGTTCTGAGTCGACTGTGGAATGGCAAAATTGTATTTTGGGACGGCATTTCAAAGGAAGCAACCAAAAATGCCCATGTGTATTTACATCCAGGGTTGAAGAATACAACAAAAAGGAAACATGATATTTATGCGAGATTGAGAGTTCCTAAGTATCGATCGTTTTTCCTCATGATCAATTATGCAATCTTGCTTGGTTTATTTTATTCATTATTATTCCGTCAGATTGATTACGAATACGATGATTTGGTAATCGGCTGGGTGGAAGTATTGTTGCATGTTTGGTTCGCAGGCTTTGCAGCTGATGAGTTCATGCAAGCACGGGAAGCCGTCTCAATTGGACATTACACCATCGACTATTGGAGTGTATTTGACATTACAATTGTGCTTATATATCTCATTTTCTTCTGCCTGCGGATCTTGTCTTATTTTACAAGAGATTATGCAATGAACAATCTGGCGTTTGACATCTTATCATTGGAAGCCCTGCTATTGGTCCCGAGATTTTTTTCCTTTTTGTCTATTTTCCCTTATTTTGGAACTGTCCTACCTTGTCTGAAAGAGCTGACCAAGGAATTTGTAAAATTCCTCACTCTCATCATCATTATTTATCTTGGGTTTTTTACAACCTTTAGTTTCTTGGGAAGAGATCGGTTCACAATATCCAAAATGTTTTGGATGCTGGTAGAAGTATTCTTCGGTGCAGCTTCATCCGGATTTGCAGCTTCATCTCAAATTTCAGAGGAATTTGGTCCGGTGCTTATGCTCATCTTCGTTACGCTTACAAATATTCTTTTGATTACTGTCCTGGTTTCAATCCTTTCCCAAAAATTCAGTGTGATGATGCTCAATGCAAGGGAGGAGTATGTCATGTTTTTTGCTGCCACAGTATTAGAATCCATGACAACTGTAGACCGTCTTACTTATTTCTATCCTCCGTTAAACCTATTAGGACTAGCAATGCGACCGTTACGATTAGTTCTGGATCACCATCAATACAGAGAAGTGCGAATCTGGGTGCTGAAGCTGTTTCATTGGCCATTTGCCTTTGGTGTTTACGTATATGAGATGGCCCAGTTTATTTACGATAGACAAAAGCTTCAAAATTTGGACAAACGGAGAGATAGCCGAAGTATATCAAATTTGGCTAAGGATATAAAACGGGCGGGTACACGGAAAAAGAATAACCGTCGGTATCTTATACCTTAAGTGAATTCGGATACCGTCTTTTTGACAAGAGCAAAAACTTCTCGAACAAATTTCGAGATTCTCAATAGATACATGCTATAATTCTTATTTAAATAAATCCAGGACCGAAACCAGGACCAAAGCCGCCGCCACGTCCACGACTATTGCTACCCGGAGCTGGTGGGTCCCATCGACTACCAGGCGGTCTCATCAAACTATCCGGATCATTTCTTGATTGATCATTGCCATGGAAAAAAGGATCATCGAAAGAAGGGTTCATTCCTCCACCTGGTCGGCGATTGCCACCCATTCCTGGACCAATATGTGGTTGCATTGGAGGATGAGGGCCCAATCCAGGAGGATAAAGGTCATTATCACCAATTGAGGGACCAAATGGTGGTCGTGGCCCCTCATGCCTCCTATGAGCAGACCCTTGCATCTCATATTCATCTTCAAACCCAGGTGGCATCATTGGATCTCTCGATGGTGGATCCCTACGAGCAGCCTCGGGGTTTGTTGGAATGCCAGGTGTGAATGGTCGTGAGGATGGTTGTTGTTGCGGAGTAGATGCTCTACTGTAATCATCCATTGTGTCTTGCAACACTTCGGTTGAATATTCTTTCTTGTCCAACGACTCTCCTAATTTTGTGTCGTCCGGCATTAACTTGCGCAAGATATTTGTGTTCAGCTTGTCACAAAGTGATTCCACTGTTTTGTCCGAAATATAAGCATCTCTTGTCTCTTCTGTGCCATCAGGTCGTTGAAAAAATGATTGATTTATATACTCGCTGGTATCGATTTTAACAATGGCGTCTTTTCCTCCATATGTGGCACTAACTAAGGCGATATGAGCACCGAGTTTGGTTATTGTCAGATCAAGAGGAAGGCTGTTTTTGGAGTACCTGAAGGAAAAATAATTAGGAGATCCATTTTGCCAGGAGCTGTCCAAAGGTTTCGCATTATCCACTGTGAATGAAGATTCATTTTTTGAAGATGATGCATTCTCATCTGTGCACAATCCTTCAAACTTCAAACCAGCATGTAGTGCCCAAGAGTGAACCGCAACTGCAACCGCATCAATCGGAGACTTTAATTGGCTCACCGCCTGTTCCTCATCATTGTCTGTGAGACTTTTGGATATCGTTTTGTACAAATGACATGCAGCCATCATCAACCAATTTTCGTTTTTTTTTTCTTTCCTATTTTATCAAAGAACGTTGCTATCTCAGAAGGTGTTGGTATAGGTAGGGTTGTGTGACCTGAAATATGGAGGTGATATGGGTTAGGGTTTGATATCAGGGTTTTTTATCAAAAACTCGGGGTACCGATCGGCGCTCCAACAAATCCAAATTCGCGGTGAGGAGCTTCTATAGAATACGTATCGATAAGAGGGTGGATGACAGAAATTGGGGATTCTGGATTATACATGTGGTAATATACTGTTCAATTATTGATCATTTTTAAATTCACCAATCAATTGTCTGAAAATATTACTCAATATTACCCTATCATTAATTTATTTAATTTATGGTGAGAGAGGACCCTTCTCATCATCCCCTGGTTACACGCACGAGATTTATATATACAACCATAACACTTGAACTCTAGGAGCAGAATAATACGGGGGTTGAAATGACTCAATTTAATGATACAAATGGCCTTCATGGTGATGACGCGGGCAGTCCAAACGGGATTGGCAGTCACTGGACGGGTAAACCACACGTTCTGGGGTCCAATGAAACCATCAAAATGATTCTATTGACAATCTCAGTAGCAGGATTGCAATTAACATGGAGCGTGGAGATGTCCTATGTTAATGTTTATTTATTGAATCTTGGAATGACGAAATCGCATCTTTCCATCATTTGGGTGGCAGGGCCGCTTTCAGGGTTAATAATGCAACCTTTAGTCGGCGTGTTATCTGATAATTCTACTAGTAAATACGGTCGGCGACGACCTTACATCATGATTGGATCGTTACTGGTATCATTTGGCTTAATTGTCATGGCATGGGCTCGAGACATTGTAAATCTGATTCCACTAATTTCGGAAAGTTTTGCCTCTAAGCTTACCATCTTCATCGCCGTAATGGGTGTACTGGCGACAGACTTTGCCATAAATGCTGTGCAAGCTTGTTGTAGAGCCATTATTGTAGATACTCTTCCTCCGTCAAAACAAGAAACAGGCAATGCCTGGGCTGGTCGGATGATTGCAATTGGCCATTTGATTGGCTATTTTGCTGGGTATCTAGATCTATTGTCCATTTTTCAGGGAAAACTTGGTGACTCCCAGCTCAAGTCCTTCTGCATTATATCCAGTCTATCATTGCTTCTTACTGCATCTATTACCTGTTTTGCCGTTACTGAAAGAGTTTTGACTAGTAGCGAGTCATCCAGTGGTGGTGTCGTCCAGCAAGTATTTCAAATATTTAGGACCCTGGCGGCAACGGTGACAACACTTCCAAAGCGGATTTCTCTAATCTTCAAAATTCAGTTGTGTGCATGGTACGGATGGTTCTCCTTCTTATTCTATTCGTCCACTTGGGTGAGTGAAGTGTACATCAAGTACAGCGCTCCAAAGGATCTAAATCAGTCAGAAGACACGGTAGGTGACTTGGCTAGAGTTGGCTCAATGTCTCTAATGGTTTTCTCCATTGTGTCGTTAATTGGGTCATTGGTCTTTCCAGAATTAATTAAGAAGCAATATGACAACCCCTTCCAAAGGCAAGGGGGTCCGCTAAGAACTGCACGGTTTGTCTTTCGGAAGCTGAACATGGCTATGAGTTCAATATGTCTTCCTTTGGCTCGATGTTTTGGGAAAACCCAATTAACATTGACTGACTTATGGTTCTATTCGCATATCGTGTATGCCATCGCTGCTTTTTTATCTGGTTTTGTTAGGTCCATCACTCAAGCAACTTTTGTTGTTGGGTTCTGTGGGTTTTCTTGGGCAATCACAACTTGGGCACCATTTGCCTTATTAGCGGAAGAAATTCTTTTACTCAGTGATACCAATTCATATGAATTACACGACGTTGAAGAGAGTATCGAAATTGCAACCCCGCTTACTCCAGATCGACCTTCCTCGGCTGCGTCCACTCCAGTTGGGGAGTCCTTTGACAACCATCCGCCACAACAAGATTCTACTGGTGAAAAGGCGGGAATTTATTTGGGTATCCATAATGTGGCCGTAACGGTCCCACAACTAGTGTCCACGTTGATCAACTTTATAATTTTCTCGATTTTTCAAGTTTCAACTGATCAAAAGTCATTGGCTTCCAAACCTGGTGAGGGGGACGGCGGAAGTGCAATTGCCCTTACAATGCAGATAGGAAGCTTAGCTGCTGTATTAGCTGCGATACTGACATGGCGTTTAAAATACACAACAAATGATTACTATTGACAATAGAGAGCGACACAAGTTTAGTCTTTCCCTTGGTCCTTGTAGGTCGGAGCAAACATATAATTCAAATGCCACTATTTAAACACTTTGTATATAACTTAAATAAAGAGCTGGGCATTTCCACGAAGTTTATACTTGGAGTTGCTGATTCTTAGTACCCTCCCAGCTTTGCGAACATACTTTTGCCAAGGTTAATTATAGGAACTTTCTTAGCTGTAAACCGAGAATAAAATAATTTAGTATGAAAAAAAAATCTTCTGCCCTTAGATTATTGCAGTTGTCTAAAATGAGAAGTGTTTTGTATGATTTCGGAAACGATACTGTTTTTTCATGATACTGCCGTGCAGGTTTTTACGCCGTGCGATGTGAAACAAAATGATTTTATCAGTGGACACAACCTCGGAGAAAGGAAAAAAAGAAAAGAAGAAGCAATCCATATAAATAGGGATGATTTTCCCTCTATAGATAGCCGCCACTGATTTTTTTTCTTTTTCTTTTTTTTTTCAAAAACCATGAATGGTGATTCTACATCACACATATCATCAACTTCGATTCCCTTTGATGAGACTGATGTGAATGATATTGCCCGATGGTACGGGGACGAAATCAAGGAACTCATCGAACCCACTGAGACAGACGATTTTGATGCGACATATGAGCGTCAGCCGCCGAATTCCCGTGGATTTGAAACTTGCTTAACCCCAGGAGTTGGTTCTGTTGGTACCCTTCGGGCGCGACGATTGTTTGTCGGAGACTTTCTACATTATCGCAAGAATTTGGGCCATGACATAACTAAAGTGTGCAATTCATCAGTTTTTCTTCAATGGGTTGAACATTTAATACACGATATGAAGCCTAAGGGGTCCATCAAGGCCCTTTCTCTATCAAGCCTTATATCAGCAATCAGTGCTGTCCGATTGTGGTCATTCGATTTCTTCAGAGTCAAATTACTAACAGAAGATAAAGATATGGATAAACTCGATGAGATCTTGGAAAAGGCTATGGAAAACCAAAAAATTGTACTGAAGAAATTTGATAATATTGCATTTGCATTCAGCATTCTTGAAAAAATCGTATACCAAAAGCTCTATAAAGCTATGTATGTCACTGGGGTTGATTCATGGGATCGTCTGATTTATCAGATATTATCGGTAGTTCTAGTATCATCAACTGCTGCTCGTCCTGCAGATTACGGTCTGTCAAATTATCATGATTTGTTTCGCTGCCTAAAATATAAACATATTAGAATATTTTGCCCAGGTAACGATCTGAACAAGCTCAATATGACTGTAAATTTGCTTTATAATAAAGGGAAATCTAAGGGGGGAACTTGGGACAGCTATCAGGTGCAATGGGGCAAATACAGTTACATGTGTCCTATCTTACTATTACTCAGCCACGCACTCAGGCACAAGTTTATCAAAGGTGGCAACACCCTGGAAGCCGTGGTCAAATGGGCTAACGAAAATGGTAATGGTGAGCTCCAGTGGGTTTATCCTGAACGCCCTCTTCTTGTCCTCATCGATAGTGGTAACAATAGAACACTACTGTTGGACAAGCCTGCCCGTATTCATCAAATCAAGGAAAACCTGAAAGAATTGGCAAAATCTGTTGATGTCGATTGCTCGGCGATCACTACCTTATCACTACGTAAGGGCCTCGAAACAGATATTTTTTATGAGGAAAAAAAGAAAAAGCGCAATTATAATGATGACTATTGGCGAGTAGTCTTGGATGATACCCCTGAGGAAGAAAATGATCACTATAAGGGTCCCATTCACATTTCACAAGATAACTGTTCCCAAGTAAAACCCACACATCTTGTCAGTGAAATTGTTGGAGACGCTATACCAAACGCTCATATTTCTAGTGTGGGACTGGATGACTGGTTGTGTAAACAATTTTTAGAACTTCAAGACGACCATCGTGGCGAAAACTTCTTGAAGGCTGATTGGGGGAAACTATTGCAAACATTGAGCACAGTGGATGCAACTACAAGCCGTGGAATCAAGAAAGCTTTTGTTCAGAGTCACACAGCTGTTGACGCCCTTTACCCAGTGGAGCAGAAACCTGTGTTTGATACTGAGTTTCCGCCCACTTCAAAAAATCAAAAAACTCCATTTGTCCTCGAATGTAGAAAGGGCTGTGGATATTTCTGCTTTCAGAAGGGCAACAAGAAACAACATGAGAACAGATGCCAAGGGGAACCCAAACTCATCTGTAGCCATGTGTATGATGATGGCAGTATTTGTGCTAAAACATTCAAAGTTGAAAAATCATTGGAGGCACATAGACTTGCCCACGGTTCAAAACCCTCAGTATGTCCGCTCGAAGAATGTGGAAAGCTTCATACGACGAAACATGAACGCGATTGGTGTAGTCGGCAGGGCCATTTTGATGGTAAACAATTCCAGGGTATCTGTACGTTTGAAGCGTGTCAGAAGCATAAGGACAGATACACTTATTCGACCCAAGCGGAGCTCAAGGAGCATTTGTTACTACATTTTGATCGGGACGAGGTGGACAATCAAGTCCAGTTAGGGATCAAGGACGCAGAAGAAAATGGAGTCAGGGGTACTAAAAGGAAAATGGGTGCAACGCAAGTTCTCATTCCTTTGAAAAATGGTGGTAGGGGTAACTGAATTTTCCGACCCCCTTATATTTAATAACCAGAGACAGACATGTCTAGCATACGATATTTATACCGGCGTTGAACCGATTTCAACAAAAATAGCTACGATTCCCTTAAACTAGCAGTTGTTAATTAAGAAAATATTCATAGAAAGCGCACTTGCATTATTAATAAACAATTATTTATTTTTTATTTTATGCCAAAACCTTGGCTCTCTCTCATTGCAGTGTTTAATTTTTGTTCGAGCTTCTCTCGACTGGAATAGGAATACAAACACAGTTGGTTAAAGCAAGTATGAGAAGTAGGGAAACGGTCACAATCTTCTCCAATTTTGGAAATTCGGAATGACATATTTGCAATGCCAATTGCTGGTATCCGGTCTGATCCTGTGACAAACATTAAAAGTTTTCGCTGATCGTCCTCAGATAGATTCTTAAAATATTTCCAGAACCACTTGATCACAACATCGTTGGACGCATCATAACCTTTAGGACCCCAGTTTTGATACTTTGTGATAGACCTTAGTCCGTCAACGTCAATTGGTTCTACACTTCCTCGCAATAACAGCTCGACTTCTTCTGGTCGGAATAAGGTCAACGCGTTACCGCCAACAACGTTATAAAACCCTTGTTTGAAAGGTTCGAATTGACGTCTCACAGCGGTGTCCAAGAAATATGTCATGACTCTTCTAGCATAATCCTGCCTGTTGGACTTTGTCACCGGTGTGTTCTCTCCGTTCAATACCAATGGCTCTTCAACAACATTTCCGTTTCTATCTGTCACGGTCACACAGAAGTTCAGAGCAAAAACGTCTTCGAAGTCATCACCACTATAATCAAGCATCTGTTTCAAGCTCCTGCCATATGACGGTCTGAAATTAGTAAAGTCTTCTAACGTGTAGGGACAGCCAAGAAGCTTTTTGAACATGACAGGAGGAAAGTTGATATCCAATATGGTTGAGTTGTACAGGGCTAATCCAATGGCGACACCTGCCAGTTTGTAGTATTTTAAGGGATGCTTTTCACCAGTGGGCTCGAACCAGAAATAATCCGAATCGTCCTCCTGAACGAATATTCCGGCAATTGGGTTAAACAGTTCCCGTATCAACAACAAGAACCATTCCTTGCGCAAACCACCAGCATCTACACCCGGCTCGTCCACAAATTGAATTCGCAAACTCTTCTTTAAATCGTCTTCATGCTGTTCAAACGCTTCGAAAGAATCCTGAAGAATGTTTTCCCGGCGCACCTTAATATAGAGGAATGGGCTAGCAGGGACTTTTCTTTCCAATGACCCAAAGAATGCTTCCTGGGCTTTACACTCCATCTGTCTTCGCGCTTCATATTCCAGAATCTGAGTCTTTGAGCCCATTGATAAGACAAACGGATATTGGCAGAAGGCGACCTTTTGCCGATTGGCGGCTCCGGGATAGTTACCTGAGAATCCGTGATGTAACGTAATTGAATGACCTCCACCAAATGAGGGATACTTGTAATGGCCCTGGGTAATGGTTGATATTGTGGATGTGGGTACTCCCCATTTTTCCCACTCATCAAAATCTGAGGTTACGTCGGTGAAGTCCACCATGCTGTTATAGAAGTTGGAGATTGGAATTTTATTCCTGGCGACTGTGTTGGCATTAAACAGGATTGCAAGAACCCTGATAAAGCTTGCAATTTTCCAGTCATCACCATACATGTCGCTCTTAATTTGGTTATGATGAGATCCTCGGCGCTTCTTGACCTGCCGACTATGGGACGAGACCCCCGTGGATGCAGTACCAAGAGACGAAGCCGCCGAATAAAACATGCTGCTAGCCGACGAATTATATGCGAAGCTAGACGATCCACTCAATGAAGGGGAGGTTGCCGGTGCGGAAGACGTTCGCGAATGTCTCGATTTTCTGGATCGTGGATTGTTAGTGTTATAGTGAACTGTCAATCGGTGTGCCATGTACGAATTGAGAAGATCGACCTTGGGTTCAAATCTAACCAAGGGGTACCTTGTGAACCAGTTCAAGAGGTAATGTCTAGCCTTTTTCGGACTATGGGCAATCAGGCCCATGGTGCGTTCAAGAAGCTCCAATAAATAAGGACTCAAGTTAGCGAACTTTCCAACGTCAGGTTTGGCAGAGAAAAGAGAAAAGTTGTAAAGGAGCGGGTTTTCTAAGATGATTAGGAGGAAATAAATATGATCTGGTGATTCCAGAGGCTTCTTTAAACGCTTTAATAACTTGATCAATGTGGTGATGAGACATTTCATAGGCGAGTCAGTTGGTAGAGATATGAGAAGTGAATAAAAGGCTTCAACGGAATCAAAGTCCAAATCGGGCCTTGAATAACTAAGACGGTCCATGCCACCGTTAAAGGATTTGTTCATGGCATCCACGGAGCTGGCCGATTTGGCCAGCAGCGCTTCCAAGGTTTCGAAGTTCTGTCCTTCTGGGTCTAGTTCCTTCTGGTCCTTTTCAATTGCAGCCTCAACAATTGATAGAGTCAAGGGATCTGGTGCGACTTGCTGAGGAACATCCCTCAGATCATGGAACGTCTCACAAATCGAACACTTGAAAAAGTTGACATCCTCAGGAACCTGCAACTTGGTGCCACAACAAATGCACTTCCTAACCGCCAACTTGACCTTAGATTTGTCATGGTTGTCATTACTCATACTGTCGTTAGCGCTGGCGTTCGCGGCACTCACAGAACTGACAATCTCCCCTACAGAGGACATTGTCGACACATTCTGAGGAGTTGGGCATTGGCCACTCTTGCCATGATCCCTGCCAGGCGACGCATTATTGATATTCACCGCATTAGGTGACAACGGAGACAGTGATGCCTGGCCATTTGGCGCCTTGTGATGTTTGTTAGAGGATTTCGATCTCCTAGTTAAAAACCCCCATGAAGGCATAGCAGGTGTTACAAAGGCGTAGTTGATACAAAAGTTGGAAGATGTTCAAAAATACACAATAAAATCCCAAATACAATAGGTGAACTCAGATCCAACAATAAAGATGAATATATATATATATATATATATATATAGATGTAGAGAAAGCCAAAACAATTATTTCGCAACTAAACTCTCAGACAGCACAACACTCCACTAAGCCACTCAGCGATCGGCGGGCCGATGTTGTCAAAAGATGGTTTATGCGATCCAATGTGAAACCCAAAACAATGATTATGTCCCTTGCTTGATAAGTTTCAGCCTAATTTTCGCTGGTGCGGCGCCACATAGCCTTTTGTGCGGCGGTCAATAATAATAACCAAACAAAAATCCCTCAACGGAGATTCGCACGGCTAACAGCGGCGGAGTATGGCGGGTTCCGGATGTGCTGAGCTATCACCTGAATATATACATAAAAGAAATATATATATTAATTTATGACAAAAATCATTTTAGAGTGTTGTTGTGACACTACTATTTACATGTTGATTTGCTTATTCTACTATGAAGGACAAATATCTATCTTTCTCTGAACTATGGAAACAGAACAAATGTGACTAAATAATCAAGAGAAAGGGATAAATCAACAATAACCAAAAGATTCCGTGGCGGAAAATGGCTGAGTGCGGTCGATTCCAATTGGTTGAATTTTTGAGGGTTATCTCGCGAAGAAGATCATGATGAAATGATTACCGCGGGAAAAAGAGGGCTGTGTAGTGAAATTAACAATTGCTGTGGATTTGGGAGGGAGTGGTCATAAAGCTTGTTGTTACATAAGCAGATTACTTGGGACACTCCAATATAATTTTGGCAGAGGAGTTGGGTCCCAAAGAGAGAGGAAGTTCACAATAATAATAATCAGCATTTTCTAACGTTACGTATTCACGACTCGAGAAGGACAGAAAAATAGAGACAGCTTTTGGAAGATCTAGTTTTTATTATTATTATTATTTAGAGGGAAGATGACTACTACTGTGCCAGCAGTCTACGCATTTCCAGAATTTGAGGGGGTGGCAGCAGCTGTAGCGGATCATGTAGTGGCTGCTCAGAACGCCGCTTTGGCATCCAATAAGAAACGGTTCAAAATCGGGTTATCAGGAGGATCGCTTATACCAGTGTTAAATCAAGGCTTATTACAAAGAGATGATATTCAATGGGGAAAATGGGATATTTATTTTGCAGATGAGCATCTTGTCCCATTCTCTGACCCAGCCAGTAATTATGGAGAAGTTAAGCGACAAGTGTTAGACCTTATTCCTGAGGGCCAAGGAAAGCCCACAGTGTTCCATATAGACGAGTCCTTAATAGGCGATGCGCAGGAGGCGGCGGACTCGTATGAAAAGACCCTGATCAAAGGGTTTGCTGCAAAGGATTCGGTTAAACTGCCAATGTTTGATTTATTATTATTGGGTTGTGCTCCGGATGGCCACACCTGTTCTCTTTTCCCAAATCACCATCTTTTGCGTGAAGATCTTGCCTGGGTCGCCCCAGTGGAGGATGCACCAAAGCCTCCAGCTCGAAGAATCACCTTGACTTTGCCAGTCATCTGCCATTCTCATCGGGTTGCCTTTGTCGTTGAGGGATCCACCAAGGCGCCCGTCATTAAGACTATCATGGAGCGACCAGAAAAGGGTCTTCCAAGTAGTTTGGTCAATGAAGGCGCCGCCGGAAAGGTCAGCTGGTTTGTGGACGATGAAGCACTGACCGGGGTGTTTGTCACCAAAAAGGAATACAAGACAATGACAAAAGAACAACGCAAATAACAATCATAAGATAATATAATAATGATGATAATAAGTCGCGCTCCGACGAGCTAGCTGCTACCGTATATTTTTGCGTCTACTAAAAAAAGGCCGCCGGAGAGGCGTTGCAGTAAATAAAATCGTAACATAATATAATCATAATAAAAAATACTTGTATAACTACTACTCCAAGGGCTCGGAGGAGCTTGATAGTCTGTTAAGATGGAGATAAACGTCGGTTCCGTAGCCTTCCATGCTGATTAATTTTAAATCGCCGCCGAAGTATCTAGCATAAAGCCGCGAGATTGGCAGACCATATCCGAAGCCCGCCATAGGGGCTTTGAAGTCGGATCGGGAAAAGTCCGGGTCCAGGAGCGGCGTGTCCTTAACAGTGGTATATAAATAAGTCCAAACAAATGGAACCTCGCTTCGTGGGATCCCGCCACCTTCATCGGATACTTTAATGGTAATGTCTTCCTGTCCTTCGGCCACAATCACCTTGATGGGCGGGAAGTCCTCCGAATCGACTCCATAAGTTTCGACGACAGCTCGAAGAGAATTCTTGATGGTTTCAAACAACATATGGCTCAAATGGCCGGGAACATACATGAAGTTGATATCCGGGTTACAAACAATCTCAACCTTTGGAGCTTCGAACAATCCATACCACTCCTCACAGAGGAATCTAGCGCTGTCGACAGCGGCCAATGCAATTTCTTTCACATTAGTGTTAGTACAAATGATGCCCACGTAGCCGTCTCTATTTCCACGGTCCAAGTTAAGTCCGACATGCTGTCCGATGAGCATTCTAATGCCAATACGGGACATGTAAAAGCGATCTAAAAACGATTGCACCGAATGGCCAACTTCGATCTTGGGCTGTGTGTTTTTCCATTCTATCACCCCTTGGGCTACCGTACTCACCACACCGTCGTGTCTAGCCTTAATCTTCTGCAATCTCTGGGTCACCAAATCGTTGAACTCTCGAACCTCTGGAGGCCAATTGATGCCTGCGTCCACCGCAGCAAAGTATTTTCGATTGTGTCCCGTGGCAATGTGGTTACATGTGCCATTTGTCTGGAAACCTTCGGCCTTCAAATCCTCTGGTCGTGGGTCCAACGACAACGCAGCTCTATTGTTCATGCCCACCTCTGGTTTGATTGCAATGTCGTTCCGATCCCATCCGTTACTCGTCGGAATCGTCACCTTGACATTTTCTTTTTTATTGTTCTTATACAGCAAATCACGGGTTTCTTTATCCAATTGTGGAACTGGGATTGTCGTCAACTCCTCAAACGACTGTGCATACCAATTTTTGACTCGATTGATGGAAGGCATTTCATTCAACCCGTTAGGCAACGATTCCAGCTCCTTGACTCTATGCGCCAATCTTATAGGTAACTCCTCTAGAATGAACTGCGAAGCTCGAAACAGAGTTCCGTCCGATGGATTACTTCCAAATTGTACCATCTGTCGCAAACTCACCCCCGTGGCTGGGAATTGCGAATAATACGAGATCTTCTGTGAAAGCTCATTGGTTAGTTTCCAACCAGTGGCAAACCGTATCCTTGTACATCTCATATTTCTTTGATATGAAATTAGTTAATGTAAATAAATAAATGGAAAAAAAAATGGAAGGAAAGTGAAGGGGAAAGGAATAAAAAAAATCAGTGACCTTTCTTGCTTTTTGTGGGGTCTTTCCTTTCTTTTATGTGTGTGATGATCAGACCGTCTGCCGCTCTCCGTATCCCCGAAACTGATAATTCACTATCGGATTCGGTACGTATATTTTTGGGGGGGATTTGGTATCCTATTTATAATAAAAGCCTTAATAGTCTCTCAACGAATAAATAACCGTAATGCCAAAAGCTGCAGAGAAATCTTATGAATGACGTTTGTATGGCCGCCCTTTATATATCCAACCGGAGGGATCTGCTGCTGAAAGAGTCACGGCCGAACCTCGGATCTCTAGTTGTTTTGTCCGGCCACGTAAAATCTCACTACACCTTCCGACACACTGACATGGTTTTCCGTTTGTGGAATTTAGCCTTCGGAAGTGCGGCGCTGCCACGAAAAAAAATCGGCCCATTGCATGTCATCAGGTTATCTGGGGTTGAGAAACGAGAATTTAGGTCCGAGATGCGGTTTCTTGTGGGGAAGAAACATAGGAAACTCTTTTCGGGCCTCGCAGAATTATTGTCGTTATTTATTTTTTTTTTTTTTTCACTTATCTTTCCGCCCGGGAAATTCCCCAATAGTCACGTGATGATCTTTTTTTAATCATAGTTTTACTGTCAGCGTCTAAATTGAAATATAAAAGCAGGCCCTGCGGCCTCGCAGAGCTACCTTTTTTGCTTCTTTTCGGAGAAAAAAGAAGCCGCCGGAGGCACTCACCTGTCACGTGGTAATTGACAATTGCCCTGCGGGCGGCGTTCTTTTCTAGAAAAGAACCAAAAGCACTTGAAACTGCTAAAAAAAACTATACATACATATATAAATTTATACTTATCTACATTAACGTTGCCCTGCCGCCAATGTCAGTGCTTGCTGAGCCGTCTGGCATGTCACCGCTTCGACCCGACAAAAACTCGTGATAAATTCTGGCAAGTTTCTGTTGTTCGTGAATTGAAATTGAGGGCTTAGTGTCCTTCAAAGACTGTTCAACATGGTGTTCTTTGATCACCACGCTTTGGCCAATATTATTCTGATCGTCAGATTTAGAAGCTCCGTCGGTTTTGCTGCTTTGGTCAGGGTCAATGAGCATTTTTTCTAGTTTCTTTGTCATCTTTGCCCGTTCAGCAGCACTCAAGGTGGAGCCGGGGCCATTGCTGCCGTTAACGCTGCCACCATCTTCTTCGTACCCGGCCATCTTGGTTTGGAAGTAATTCAACGGCTTATGATCACCCGAATTATCCTCGTCCTTGTCTATCTCGGCATCCAAATCAACAACATCGTGAATGGCATTCAAGTAGGCATTGTACAACAATGCTTGCAAGTCGGCTCCAGAATATCCTTGGGATTGTTCGGCCAACTTCTCCAAGCTAACGTCATCAGACAAGGTCATCTTGCTTTGAACCGCTTGCAAAATATCCAATCGATCTTCGTAACTTGGCATGTCACAAATCAGCGACTTGTCCAATCTACCAGGTCTCAACAATGCAGAATCGATCAAATCCGGTCTACTGGTGGCCGCTAAGACGTACACGCCATCCAAACCTTCCGCACCGTCCATCTGAGTCAGCATTTGGTTGACCACTCTGTCTGTGACACCAGTACTGTCATGACCTCTCTTAGGGGCGATCGAATCAAATTCATCGAAAAACAGAATACATGGCTTTGCTGCCTGTGCTCGTTCGAACAAATCTCGAACAGACTGTTCACTCGCACCAATGTACTTGTTCAAAATCTCCGGTCCCTTAATGGAGATAAAGTTGAGACCGCATTGGCCGGCAACGGCGGACGCTAATAAGGTCTTACCGCAACCGGGATATCCGTATAATAATAACCCGGATCGCAGTCTTAATGGACAATTGGCGAAAATGGGTGCGTATTTTGTTGGCCATTCAAGTGTCTCTAATAATACAGATTTGGTTTCCTTGAGGCCACCAATGTCGGTCCATGCAATACTTGATTTTTGTAACTTCACTCCTCTCAAACTGGCAGGAACAAAGTCCTCCATGGCTTTGTCAAAGTCTTGTTGACTGATCTTTCGCGATGATGAATCTACCACAGCTGTGTTTTGTTCAAGCAGTTTCAAAATAGTTTCGTGGTTTGCCCGTTCAACCAAAGTCCATAAATCACTTGGCTGATATCCTTCAGTGGCGCCAGCAACGTCCAATAAATCAAATCCGTCCTCTCTAGCAACTCCAAAACTATCCAATGCTTCATTAAGGATGATCTCTCGAACATCCTTATCTGGGGATCTTAAATGGAAGGCATCTTCAAATAGATGGCTGGAGATCATGAGTCCATTCAAGCTTTCCTTGGCTTGAGCAGTGGCCAATACAGAAACTGGTCTTGATGCCATGGTGCTTTGTGCCAATGTTTTAAATATTTCTGCCAGTTGAACCGACTTTGTCGAATCTCGATGTTCCATTTCAGCCGGGATTAGTTTATCGATATCATCCAAGATTATAACACTTGGGGCATACCACGATGCTTCCAAAAAGAGTTTCTTAATCACATCTTTAAGATATTGAAGCTGCTTCTCTGCATGAACAGCACATGAAAACCAAACTGGATAAATCAGATCATCCTTGAGTCCCCGCTCGATTTCTTTCAAGACGGCAGTCTTCCCTGAACCTCTACTCCCGTAAATTAATGTCCCTCCAGTGCTATTTCGAACTGCCTTGCTGTATTCTTCGAGATTTTTGTCAATCCCAACCACTCGTCGGGCTGATCCAGATGGTGACAGTATTTCTGAGAGTTTTGGAGGAATGAGGGATTCGCCTCTGAGAATTTCAGCCCCTAGCTTCAAGGGGATGGCGGATGCATCCTTAACCCACCCTTCTGTTTCTTCAAATTCCAGTAAACCACCATATGGTAATAAGTTATCAATTACTGGAAGCTGGACAAGATTATTGACAGGTCCATTCAAAAACTCGCCCTTTAGCAACAAATCTTTGACACCATCGAGGCGTTCCTGCTCTTCCTTCTGCTGCTTTGCCTGCTTCTCGGATTTATCTCCTCCTGCTAACTTCAGCAATGAGTTTGGTGCTGAGGTTATTATATATGGGTGAACCATGATATTACTAGGAGGCTTGGATAATGGCTTCATGGTGTTCTCTAGTTTGATAACATTTCCAACTGATCCAGCAATCTTCAGGGCGGCACTCAACCCAAAAGACAGCCCGACATGGCCTTCTGGTCCGTTGCTGAATGGAACTAGTTTCGCAATAACTGTAGTGGCTGGAGAGAGCTCTGATTGTGGAGATGGTGTTCCATTGGCATTAGAGCCTCCTGTGGCCGGAGGATTGCTTGTGCCGTCGTTGGATTTGGATAAAACTGCTGGTTGGACGACAGAAACGTTCACGTATTCGGCATTCCTCAATGGATACAATACAGCATCCGGATCGGCATATACCTCTAAAGCCATAGAATTCTCGTCAAACACCCCGTCGTAGGCAGGGTGGGGTAGACTAACTCCTCTCATAAGAGTTGAAGGTCCCCCCTGTTTATCATGCTTCCTTTTACCACTGGTGGTGCTGCTGGCTTTCTTCTTTGTAGAGCTCTGCTTCTTGCGGACCTTAGGGGCAATTACCACTTCACTGTCTGGGGAAAGTTGCGCAAAGGGGAACGGGCCATTAGCGGGTTCTGGCTCGATTTTCAAAACCTTGAGAGATGCAATCGAAGTAGCTGAAGGATAAACTGTGATTGGATGCAAAGTGCTAATTGCTCTGACTTGGTTGATCATCCAAGACTCGAGAAACTGGGCATGAATTTCAACGATTTCCCAATCGGATGCCGTCAACGGTTCGAGATGAACGGTATGGGCCTGAGGTGGGTTCACCTGGATATTTATAGTAACCTAAATTTGAATTATGTTAGTCTTTCCTCAATTAAAATAACAATAATAATAAAACCCTAGTTTTGCTCTTACCTTTTGCTTTGACTCAATCCCCAGATTCAGGGCAAACGTGGGATCAATCTCCACAGAACTCTCGTTCGATTGATCTTTCTTCGAGGTCATACCTGTCCAACCAACGAAAACATGGTTCTCACCTCCTACTATACCTTTCTTGGTCCATACAAGTTCCAAGACTACATTCTGTGCTGGCTGGTGTATGTTAGCTCTTCGCTCATCACCGAGATCCTTGTGTGATCCATAAACTTACTATATTCGAATTGAATAATGCATTAGTCACAGAAGTAGGCAAATTGACTAGCGCCGACCTCAGAGGGCTAAAATTAACCGTAGCAGAATAAGAAGTCATCTAGACAGATAGCGTTGTGCTGAAAATCTGGAGTATGTCTCCTCTTCCTTTATATATAAAGTGATGTCCACAGCAGTGCGACAGCCCATGAGATTTTACCTCGGCAATTTCACCGCTGCTGGGACTTCGCAATTCGATGTTAGGGTTTCCTACCCCGCATTATTTTTGTGTGAGCCCCACCATAAGCCGCAGCGATTCCACAGGGAGAATTGAGCGCCAAAAAAACGCGTATATTCCTGAAGAGGAAATGTAATTTTTCATTACTTCTCCCAAAGAAAAATAAATGTATTTTACCACGCGTTTCTATGGTGATGAGAGAGATTTGACGCGTAAATTTTATTTTGTTCATACATTCATCATCTTTCAACACCTTTAATACCGGACGTATATTAGCACCAGGATTCACCCATGGATTCCTCACAAGATCAATATCCATCTTCCCCGGGTAACGGGTTTGGTGACAGACCGCCTATGTCCTCGAGTTCTCAAGGCGGACCATTACATAGTGATCCTCCTGGAGATCAGCCTACTCCAACAGCAGCTGGTGGTGCCATAAATCATGACGATTTACCTGCTGAGAATATTCGATTCAACAGTAATCTTGCTGGAATCCCTAAAGTTACTGATGTGACTGGTGAAAAAGTTCGATCACTGTTTGAGCAGTTCTTAGAAGAATACCGAGATGCATCGGATGAGACTTCGACAGAAAATGACGGTAAAGTTTATGTTTCACAAATCTATGGATTGAAAGAGCATGATCTGACTACTATTTACGTTGATTTTGATCATCTTGTCACATACTACGGTGTTTTGGCCGAAGCAGTTTCATCACAATATTATAGACTTCTGCCCTTCCTTCAACGAGGATTGAGAAGAGTCATCAAGAAATATGTTCCAAGTGTCTTATTTGGTAGACCTTCATTTGGAGATTCTTCTGAACCGCAGGGATCCCAAATGCCAGATTCTCAGACTCAGACTGGAACCAGCACGACTGCAATGGAGGAAAAGGAGAAGGTTTTCCAAATCGCCTTTTACAATCTTCCGTTAGTGAATCGTATCCGTGATTTACGGGCCGACAAGGTAGGTTCACTTATTAGCATTTCTGGCACAGTCACCAGAACCAGTGAAGTGAGACCTGAGTTGTACAAGGCCACTTTTGTCTGCGATGCTTGTCGATCAGTGGTTGACGGTGTCGAACAAGTATTCAAATATACAGAACCATATATGTGTCCAAATGCCACATGTCAAAATAGAAGTGCTTGGACCCTAGATGTTAACAAGAGTCATTTTGTCGATTGGCAAAAGGTCCGAGTGCAAGAGAATGCCAATGAGATTCCGACTGGGTCCATGCCTAGAACTTTAGATGTGATCTTGAGAGGAGAAATCGTCGAACGTGCCAAAGCCGGAGACAAATGCGTTTTCACAGGGTGTGAAATCGTAGTTCCAGATGTTTCGCAACTCGGTCTACCGGGGGTTAAGCCTACTGCAGTCCGAGATAACAAGGGCGCAGGTCGTGCTGAAGGAATGGATGGTAGCGTTTCAGGTTTAAAAAGTCTAGGAGCCAGGGACTTGACATACAAGCTGGCCTTTTTATCATGCATGGTAACAGAGTCAGCAGACGGGGATGCATTTAGAACTGATTCTCGTGCAGAAGAAAATGATGAAAGTGGAGATAACGAACAAGCAGACTGGCTCATGTCGTTGCCCCAGGCTCAGATTGATGAGCTCAAAGAAATGGCCCAGTCTGAGACCCTGTTCCAGGATTTGGTTAACTCCATTGCTCCTACTGTGTACGGCCATGAAGTTATCAAGAAGGGAATTTTACTTCAGTTAATGGGAGGTGTTCATAAGACAACGATAGAAGGTATCAACCTTCGTGGTGACATTAACGTCTGTATTGTTGGTGATCCATCGACGTCTAAATCACAATTCTTAAAGTATGTGTGTGGTCTTCTTCCCCGAGCAATTTATACTTCTGGTAAGGCTTCATCGGCAGCAGGTTTGACTGCCGCTGTGGTTAAAGATGAAGAGACCGGAGAATTTACCATTGAGGCCGGAGCCCTTATGCTGGCTGATAACGGAATCTGTGCGATTGATGAGTTCGATAAGATGGATGTTTCGGACCAAGTTGCCATTCACGAAGCCATGGAACAACAGACCATCTCTATTGCCAAGGCTGGTATTCAGGCCACGTTGAACGCAAGGGCGTCCATTTTGGCGGCTGCTAACCCAATTGGAGGTAGATATAATAGAAAGGTCAACCTCCGGACCAACATTAACATGAGTGCGCCTATCATGTCTAGATTTGACTTGTTCTTTGTTGTTCTTGATGAATGCAACGAACAGGGCGATGCTAATCTATCTAGCCACATTATTGACCTTCACATGATGCAGGACGAGGCAATCAAATCCCCATACACAACTGAACAGTTGTTGAGGTACATCAAATATGCTAGAACGCTGAAACCAGTCATGACAAAGGAGGCACGCGAGGTTATGGTTGATAAATATAAGGAATTAAGAGCTGATGATGCCCAAGGTTTGGGTAAGAACTCTTACCGTATCACTGTCCGTCAACTTGAAAGTATGATTCGATTGTCAGAGGCTATTGCTAGGGCCAATTGTAACGACCTGATTGATTCAAAGACGGTGAGGGAAGCCTACAACCTGTTGCGTCAATCTATCATCCATGTTCATAAGGATGATGTGGAAATGGAGGATGGAGAAGATCAAGGTCAGCCGGAACCAAATGAAAGCATTCCTCTTGACGAACAATCGCAACAACAGGCTAAAAAGAAGAAGGCAGTCATCAAGCATGAAAAGTACACACAAATGATGAACTTTATTGTGAATTACATCAACCAATATGAAACTGACGACAGCAACGTGGGTGCTACAGAAGATGAAATTGTAGAGAATTATCTTCAATCTCAAGAAGACAGTATTCCGACGGAAGAGGCTTTGATAGATGAAGGCAAGCTAGCTAAGAAGGTTATCAAGAGGCTGGTGAAAGATGGCATTCTCATGGAAATTCTCGGTGATCGTCCATTTGATGAGGTAGATTCTGAATTTGACTCGGCCGACAGAAGCAACGTCACTTATGTTGTTCATCCTAACTCCATCGTTCTTGCCGATATTGATGATGCTAATGACTCTCACCAGTAGTAATGATCTCTCTATATATATATATGATATGTACCAGTGTATAAATAATTATTTAAATTGTGAAAATATCCATCACGGTGCCGATTGACCAAAAATCTCTACATTATTTTATGTATTTCAGGTAATCACAGACGCGTACACATTCGCAGTGCATATACCCTGGTTGGTGGGTCAGAAGTGTATTAATCTGAAAAAAAAAAAACGCGTGTGTAAAATTCAGAATTCACAACGCGCCCACTACACGCTATTTAAATACTAATTAAATTTCTCGCGTTCATTCCCATTTTCTTTCTTTCTCCAAGGAAACTCTTTCTAACTCGCTAACTAAAAAATCAAATACATAAGAAATGCTGGAAGCTAAACTTGATCAAGCTGGAATCTTCAAGAAGGTGATTGATGCCATTAAAGAAATGGTTAAAGACGCCAACTTCGACTGCTCTGACACTGGTATGGCAGTTCAAGCAGTTGACCCATCTCACATTGCCCTTGTCTCCTTATTACTGGGTAGCGAAACCTTCAGCACCTACAGAAGTGACAGAAACATGACCTTGGGTGTTAACATTGACTCTTTGAACAAGCTTCTCAAGTGTGGTGGTAACGAAGACGTTTTGACTCTTAGAGCCGAAGACAACGCCAGTGCCCTTTCCATCACTTTTGAAGATACTAAACAAGACAAAATGTCCGAATTCAATTTAAAATTGATGGATATCTCCCAAGACCACTTGTCTGTCCCAGAATCTGAATATGCTGCTCACATCACCATGCCTTCCACTCAATTCCAAAAGATCTGCAGAGATTTCAAGGAAATCAATGAAAGTTTGAAGATTGACGCCTCTAAGGATGGTGCTAGATTCTCTGCTGAAGGTGCCATTGGTGACGGTAATGTTACCCTCAAGCCTTACAATGACATTGAAAACAAGGAAAACTCCATTGAAATCAATGTCAACGAAGAAGTCTCCGCTACCTTCAACAGCAAGTATCTTATCGATATCTGCAAGGCCGGCAACTTTTCACAACAAGTCACTCTTCATATCGCCGGCGATATTCCTATGGAAATTGAATACAAATTGCCAAACGGCCATTTGAAGTACTATTTGGCCCCACAAATGGACGAAGAAGAAGAGTAAACGATCAAAAAGGGTTAATGATGCACGAATTTGTATAATTTATAATAACAGTTATTTAATCATAGAAATGATTCTCCACACCGCCACTCTCCTCCGCTTGTTAATTATGCATATCTAGAATGTGCCCTATATAAATTGCAGACGAATTATCCTTGGTTCGAGCTATATCTTCATATAGGAGCCGGGTGAAACCCCCTCGAATTTCCTACGCGCTACGTCATTTTCCAATCGCCGCCGCACAATTGCAAGTTGTCTCTACTCCGCGTGTTTTTTTTTTCTTATTGTTCGGTCGTTTTGTGTTGTGTTGCCATGGCAACGAGTACATATTCACAAAATCAAAACAAAAATGTAGGCGTAATGGATGCACGCAGTAGCATTTTGATACACAATCAACAGTAACGGGCGAATTGGACATAAGTATTTTCAAGTCCCTTATATTTATTGAGGAACACTTTTGCTTGATCTGTGTTGCTTTTGAAAACAAAGGATACCCATAACACATATTCATATAACTTCACGAAATGAATTCAGAGTCGTTTTCAAGTTCCTTAAGCACAACCTCGTCGGTAGGTTCAGTCTTATGGGCAGAGAAGGAACTGAGTATTGTGCAAGACTTGGTTTCAAACGATGTAGAAGATCTGGCATATGCTTCACGACGTGAATTGGACTGGTTAAATGAACATTTGATTGAGATTATAGATCGAAGACAAACGTAAGTGACTGCAAGAGGATTAGTTCATTGGTAGCGACCCATTCTAATATTTTGTCCCCAGAAACTTTCCGGTTTTGATGCAGACTCCAGGTAAACTTCGTGGAGCTTTATCCCCTCGAAAAATGAAAGCTCAAGATAAACTGAACGGTAATAACACAACTGCACAAGAAAGGGTAAGTTCTTTTTCCCCTCATCATGAAGGTTTCAAACGGCTGAAGAACCATGCTAATCACTCCCTAGGATTCCCATATCCATGTTCACTTCCAGGCGGATGGCTCTCCCACATCTCCATCAGAAAACCGTAAACACGACAAACCAATTTTGACATCTCCGCCTAACTTATCCGCGGCTGTTGAGAAAGACAAAAAGGAATTGCCAGACCTTAGTCCGCAGAAACCAAACGAAGCTGCTAACACGGAACCCGAAATTAATGACTATTCGCATGACACTCGCACCGAGACGGTTACAACCCCGGCAGAAAAGAAACGATCTCCTCCACCGTTACAGCCAGACTCCGACAGCAATAATGACGACGACCAGGATTCTTCTTTCTTAGCAATCAGTCAATCAATTAGACGAAGTCAAAAAGTTTCGGCAGAGAACAGCCGTGTGGAAGAGAGTGCCAAAAGACGATCGAGTTCTTCCCATAATAATACCACCGCATTATCGCAGGAAACGTCCGCTCCAACTCTCGATTTCAAGGATGAGACAATTCCATCAGAAGTGTCTCAGAAGGACCAGGATAAGGACTTGGATGACCCTCCTAAACACCAAATCGACGCTGTTGACCCAGGGATCAATGAGGCCTCGGGTGAGGATAATGATAACGAAGATAGTAACGACGACGATGATGATGATGATGATGATGATGATGATGACGTCCCTGCAGTGAATAGATCCACACTCGGTTTCGCAGGACTACCTGCTAGAGAGCCTTTAACTAAAAAGTCGTTGGCTAAGACTCCAAGTACGTTATCGCAGTCATCCAAGAATAAACCCTTCGCTTCAATTTCAAAGATGCGAACGCAACCGGCGTCCTTTGAATCAAAGCTTGATGAAGCTACAGCTGGGAATAGCACTACGGTTGAAGTCAGCGAGAATGAATGGTTTTCGTCGTCCAAGTCGAATAGTTCCGCTAACACCAAATCAACCTCTTATACCCCTATTTATCCTGTGCTATCTGAATCATCAAGATTGTCCACCCACTATCCGGACATTTCAAAGACCCGACAAAACGAATCGAACGAAGAAAAGGAAACAAAAGACGACGAGGACACAGAAGAACCAAAGGAAATAGCTCCTCTGCAACCCTCTTCACCCTCAAAAGCTTCGCCCGTTGTCAGTGAACTTCCGGTGCATCAAAGTTCAACTATTCGAAAGGAAAAGCAAGAGACACTCTCCCCGTCCAAACTTGGCCAGTTATCCTCTTCGCCATCAAAATCTAATTCTCGTCGAATTCCTTCTTATAAACAACTTTTTAGGCATCCGTCTGGTAAAAGCAAAAAGTCTCCCTCTCCGCCAAACTCAACAACCAAGGCCAACAAATCATCTCCTATCAAGATTCAGGTATCTCCAATTAGGAAGGATAATACTTCACCTAAACGGGCGGTCCCCCAATCTCCACGAATTGAAAGATTGGCAAATGAAAATCAAAATAGCACTGTGTATTCTCCTGGTGGTACATTGATGTCACTCACTGCCGGTGTATTTAGGCGAGCCAAGCAGTTGTTATTCGATCCGGAAGCTGAGAAAATGAATGCCCAGGCTGCAGCTACGGCCTCCGCCTCCACGACCAAAACAGCTCCGTCATCAACGCATGCAAAGCAAGCTTCAGTTTCCAGATTGATGGCACCAACAGCCAGTTCTTCAAGACATGCTAACTCCCCTGGGAAGGGTGCTGGTAATGATTATGACAGTCCATTAGCTGATAAAAAAGCGGGTTATATTAAGTCCCTTTATCCGGAATTGCCTCGAAACAATTCTCAGAAGAAGACAACCACAGAGTCGTCATTAAGGAATGTTTCAAATTCTTCGTCTAACGACCCGTTCAATGACAGTAAATCGGATCCCCCTCCAGTTAACTCTGTCAGTTCGTCGTCGGAGTCGGTAAAGGAAGTACCCACGTCATCTATCAGCTCCAACAGTAATAATGGAAGCATTAATGAAGTCACCCGAGAGGCGAAATCTGGTGCCAGTAACAATAAACTGACTAAGCAAACTCTTCAGTTGAAGAAACCAGGTGCAACTGCAGCTACAGGGACCAAACCAGTCTCTATTAAAGTCGCAACTTCAAGTCAAAAGGAAATTGAGCACCAACAACAAAAGAAAAAGACCCAGGCAGCTCATAAACTCCAAAGTTCGGCTTCCAATAGCTCGTTGACATCAAAACCTTTAGCTGTTAGTAAACAGACAGGCAAGCCAATCGTGTCCGGACTACGAAAGAAGGAAGAAGAAGCTAAACCAACTTATTCGGCTGGTGGACAAAACGCTGGAGGTGCTAGTGAGCAAGGTACTATACCTAAGTCTGTACAACGGATGCAGTCAAAGACGGAACTTTCTAAGAAGAGGACTTCCGATCAAGCTTTCAGCACACCAGCTGGCAATAACAACAAGACTGCTAAAAGAGTGTCAAAAACGGCACAACCGTTGATGAAACCATCACAAGTTCCTTCATCCAATTTAATGAAAACGGCAATGCTGCAACAGGCGAAGTACAATGCACCCTCCTCATCAGTCTCTTCCGTGCCCCATGTGGAAGGTGTTAAGTTCTCCAATGACAAGATTAGATTCGGAAATCCTACACCTCAGCGGACTGCCCCTACACCTCAACAGCAAGCCAAGGCAAACGTCTTCCGACAGGCTCCCTCAGTTTCTACTTCTTCTTCTCAACAGCAGCAGCAGCAATCGTCATTATATTCAACCCCTAAGCCGCAAGAACCAGTTGAGCTACCTGAAATCATGTCAGAATCGGAAGACGACGATGATGGTAATGTTTTGAAGGACTGGGCAAACACACCGGAACTTCGAAGCATGCTTCTAAATCAACAGAAAGTTGATCCAGACTCTATCTTTGGTCCAATTGCTCCATTGCATATGGAAGAAGTGTTCAAGAATTCGCGATTATCTAGGTTCCGTCCTCGAAGCTCCTCTGCCAATTGGACAGGTCAAGACAAATTGTCACAACAAGAAATTGACCGATATGCCGCAGAAATGGGTTACAAGAACGGGAACTAGTAGATCTTATCTGTAAATATATATACATACACCATTAATTTATTACTGTTTTCAATTGAGATGCTGCCTGTTCTTTATTCCATGAGCCAACAAATTCCTGAACTCTATTCTTTGGAACGACATAGAATCTAGCGGACTGATCAATTACTGGTATTATCGGTGATTTCATTGATAGAACTTTTTGAACTGAAGAATTCTTGCCAACCTTAGCTAACCCGCCAGTTGACGTCTGAACGAAAACTTGCAGATTGCTTAGTGCATAATCCTTTCCATGATTCGATGACTTCTCAAACCATTCAGGTGGCGACTCGAAAACAATTTCAAGATTTTCCTGAATAGTTGTTTCATCTGACCCAGCCTGAATCACATCGGATTCCAACTCCAAAGGATATAGTAAGATTACTGGAACTAACAAAGACGATGTGGGGTCCATTTCGTCCGCTAGTGAAATTTTAAGGTTTTGTGATTCGTGCTTGGACCGCCGTTCAGAGGTGGTCATCATTGTAATGTTCCGTGCCTGTAAAGCAAGCTCAAGATTGTTTTGTTTAGTTTCTTTTAGTTGTTCTGATATCTTTTTTTTCTCTTCTTGCTCAGCTAAGAATTTTCTTCGACTTTCTGCCTTCTCTAATAGGTTCTTTAATGCATCATTTTGAGGATCAACTGACAGGGCGTATTTTGCCACATCAATTGCTTCATCATTCTTGTCAACTGCATTATACGCTCTAGCTGATCGGTACAATGCCTTAATATTCTTTTCGTCCAAGATCAATGCCTGCTTACAATCATTGATACACTTTCTATAATTTTTAAGTTCTAAATTGCAAGCAGCCCGGTTAATGTAACAGGCGACATCTATCTCGCTCACTCCGCATTTCATTGAAAGGGCTTTAGTATAGTACTCAATGGCATCATGGAATTTTCGGACCTTATAGCAATCATTGCCTTGATTTTTGAAATTCAACGCAACCTCATCAGGTTCGCCTTCATAAGCCATCGCCTGGAGCGCTTCAATTTGATATGCTTGTTCCTCGCTGAGGTCGTCCATTTCTGTCATGAAAAATGGCAACTTCTTGATGCCGGCAATGAAATCATCCACATTGGTATTGGATAGTTTGTCAAGCTTTGGGGGGAGCTCAGGCTGTTGTTCCTGCGACGAAGACATATTTCATAAATCGTTATCTCACTATACAGTCGGGTTGAAATTTTGAAAGGAACTTTTCCAGAATGATCGACATCGGACTTCTTCCGATTTTTTTCTCATTTTGGGAACCCCAGCCGCACAAGAAGCGGACTTGGAAGAAAGTTAACCCTGTTAAAAGGATGGGTTAATAAGTCACTGTTCGTGAATAATGATCGTTAATTAAATAGGCTATAATTACATACATACGTTAGGAAGGGTTGCTTCTAATGATACTGCTGTCAAATAATGAGAGGTTCAATGGAACATCGTTTACAGACATTGTAGGATTCGGATCTTCCAAGAGATCAAACGACCGAACTGCTAATTCTTTATACGTATCAGACGTTTTGTCAAATATCATAAGATCGCTGAGATATGAGGTTTCATCATGGGTCCTTATATCACTGCAAATGCTGGCAGGGACTTGTTGTCCCAAGTTGACCACTGGGTTCTTTGGATCACTAGGTGACATTCCTGGTGTTGAAGCTGCAATTTTTTTGCCATGATTATAGGTGGCACTTGGGGTATTAGCGTTAGAACTTGAGCCAATGGTATCGGTCAATTCTCCACGAATCGCATTAAGTGTGTCAATTAACAAACCATTCATCTCAGAGTTGCTATACACCAACGGCGTCTCTAACAATAGCAGTAATCCTTGGACAAGTCTCTCGCGTAACCGCGGTTCGGGTGGAAAGGTTTGGCATTGGATCATCACGATTTTAACAAATAATTTGATGCCATCTTCGATATCTGTTTGATTAAAACGTGATGAAGAAATGACCCCGGTGTCATTGCTATCCACCTGCATTTTATCAACATCAGCAGGGTCATCCGTTTTTTCCTGCGTCTCTGCTTTTTCTTCCTCTTCCTCTAAATTCGATTGCTTTTCGGAGAGGTTAATTAATTGTGTCAGGTTCTTGTTCAAATCAAGCGTTGTATTGGCTGTGACATCCTCAGTAGCCGAATCAGCTATTGCGTCAACAATCTCAAACAAAACACCTACTGAATTTTCCGGATTCTCCTCGTTGACATAAACTTTAGGGAACTCATCTGATTGTAGGAAGTATAATTCAACAGAATGAAGCAGTTGGCCCTTCAGGGTCTTAGGCAAATATATCATCAAGTCTCCAACAGTCTGTTTCGAGATGTTGTTCTCTTCGGATCTTGAAGCGCATTTCAAAAGGAAATCGATGATCTCTCCTTCCGTGTAGGACCTGTTTGATTCTCCATCAGGAATTTGAAGGGACTGCAGCAATACTCTCATCTGAATCTGGCATAGGGAAAGATTGTAAACTGTTACCGATTTGATTAATTCAATTATCAAGGTCGGTGGGTCAGACGATTCACATTTAGCTGCACTTCCACCAATCAAACCGATAAACATATTGCTTAGAGCTGCCACAGCTTTCCCGTCTCTCGAGTCCAAGACTGGATCTACAACAACATTAATCAACATGTCACTATCATGATTGGACAGCCAGATAAGAAATCTTCCAACAGATTCATTATACCAATCGTCAATAGGAAGCTCGTGAGCCGCAGACTCTATTAGACCTTGGAAAATATATTTCAAGAATATCTTTGGGTGGGTTTGCCGGAACAATCTTCTTTGAAATCCTAAGGCCGTTTCTTCCAGTGCCCTCAATTGAAAGTTCTCAATGTCGGTCGATGCAATCAAATTAAGCATAACCTTGGTAGTATTAAATGTGTCCGGAGTGCTAACGCTCTTCAGCTGCATAAAGATATCCGCAACCTTATCGATGCTGATACATTCATATACCACCAAAATCACCAACACCTTGAGGAACACGCTACCATTGTCATCATGAAGTTCTGGTTGTACCGAATCTCGTAACCATTTCACTAATACATTGGTGAAAATATGCATATCCGCATCCCTCAAGTGTTGCAAAATTTTCACCACTTGGCGCGTATTGATAATGTCATCGTTCTTTTCTGACTTGCAAAATTCGAGGAAAAGCGTTGAAGTTGGTTCAAAATACTTTGGGATAGATCTGGAGTCCACCGGTACACTACTTCCAGAAATGCCAATTTTGGCCAGTAACATTTCATCAATATCTTCATATCCGGTGGTGGCCGGAGATGTCCCATCAGAAGATAACGGTTCTGATATTGGAGACAATTTGCTAATATCAATGGGAGATGGGTCGTTGCTTAAAGAGGGCTGTTTCAATAACATCTCGAGCTCGCGTTTCAACTCTCGATTAATATCACCATCCAATTGAGAGTTGGTAAAATTAATCAAGTCAGTGAATCCCCTGGATAAACGAGGTTTGATTTTTAGGCACTTATACTGTGTGACCATCAGATGAATCACTTCGGGAATGTCACCAAAGGTGGAAAAAATTTCAAGGTAGTCCCGCACGGTATTCGCCAAAGTGTATAAAACGGTTGCACAGTTAACTTTGGGTATCACTAGTTTGATCATGGAATATAATGTCTTGGGGCTCCTTAAGATGGATACAATCCTCTGAAGTGTGCCAAATTGAAAATGACTAATGGCTCCGACATCGCTAAGCTTGTTGTCAAATTCAGTTAACAATCTATCACATAGCTCTACCTTTCTCCCCTTAGTCAAATTCTCTAAAAGCTCTACCGCGCTTGCCGGAATATCCTGCTGACAGAAATCAGGGCCGCTGTTGTCAGACGTTGGGTCAAATAATAGAGCAATTTGGTTATCGATTAGCTGTTTTGCATGATTAAATTGTGAATCTTCATGAGTTGTAGTTCTGCCTAACCCACGCAACAACATTTCCTGTTGGTTTCTAAATTCCATCGGATATTTGGAAATTGGCAAGTTGGATAGCAAAGCAATATGGCCATCATTTGCCTGTTGAAGTCTTTTAACAAACAACAAGCCACTTGAAATCAACCCTCGAAAATAGCTTTCTAACAGTAGCAAATCATCCTCTAAGAATTCCGAAGTAAGATCAAACAAATCGTTCATGGAATAGAGAGAAAAATCTTGGATGTGAACCAAGAAATATTGGAAGGAAGGTGAGATGTCCCAGCTAAACTGGTCCCTCCAGAACTGGCAAAGAGCCAGTGTTAAATATACTTTGTCTGGGTGGGCTCTATTAGCGAATGTTGCCCAATTAAATAAAATTTGTAAAGTTTCATCCTCCTTTAAACATAAGGATCGGATCAATTTTGAAAATGCATGAAAATCAAAGGGGGGTTTAAGATTGTCCAATTCCTTGACCATCAGAGCCCTCCGATTCCGTTGTGCTCGAACAATAGGAGCGTCACTAACAATTAACGATTCATTTCGTACTCGAATCATTTGTAAGCTTTCTTCCATAAACGGTGTGTCTGGTTTTATCGCTTCTGAGAGCACTGGGCCCAGTGATCTCCAATAGTCGGGAATTACAAATGAATCGGGAGAGGAAGTGAACAACTCCTTCATTCCTGCGGAGACTTTTTCAATTAGAGGTGCGAAATTTTCTGGTGAGAGGTGTCTTGAAGATGATAATGTAGAATACTGGGATAATAATGCTCGGGCTAAACTTTGGGATAGCACTCTTGATGACGAGAGATATGTCCAGAACATTCTGACATATACCAGTGCCACAGATAATTCCTCGGGTTTTGAATGTTGGAAAAATCGTAATGACCATTTCAAAACCATATTTCTATCAAGCAAGTCTTCATGAAAGAGATGAGCTAGGAGTCTTGTGATGTATTCAATTTTAAATTTCCAGTTGTCTGAGATCTGGGGCCTTTTATCAGTAGATGTTGTTGTGCTTGTACCTGAGGATGCTGACGCCTTGTGAAAATCAAATTCCCGGACAACTTTTTCAATGAAATTCACCACATCTTCTGTCCAATCTCTAACCCATGCTGTTTCGGCCAGTCCGCTTGATCCAGTATGACCTTTTCTCTTGAGTCCTCTTAATTCATTAGCACCAACACACCTGGCGAACCAAACAGCTCGAGAAATCGGTATTGCTTTCAAACAGCATTGCTCGAGTAATGTTCTATTTCTAATGCCATGAGGGATTGTTCGAGAAAGTTTTCTTAATGGAACCGATGGAGTCGCCAAATCCTTCAACCATGCCTCCTTCTTTTGATCTGTCAGTGTCACTCTTGGTGGTGGCTTGAAGGTTGATGCTGAAGATATCCTACATTTTCGATCTCGGTTGTCCATCGAATTCAGAAGGAAAAATGATAACGCCGGTAAGGAAGTCCATTGTTTTAACAGTGACAACATTGTTATTTTTGCCGAGGAACCTTCATTCAACCAAGGTCTTTCATAATAACCTTTTTGGATATATTCCACAGCTAATGCATCTTCTTGTTTTGATTTATGCCACGGGTTGAAGTCGGGGTACATTTCTACAAATACGTGGTTAGCACGAACAATCTCCTTCGGATCTCTTCCTTCAATACTCACTTCCATGGGATTGATCAGGCAGCGGAAATACCCCGTCGGGATCAGTTAAAATATATCGTTGTAAAGTGTCATTTTTGGATAATGAATTGGATTTTGACGGAGCCAGCAAGTTGAATCGAGACGGTGTTGGGGTCCGATTATTATTCATACTCCCTGAAGTAGATGGGTTTAAATTTCGTGAAGATGCCATTACTTTCAGTACATTTGTTGTCTTTGTTTATAGTCTTCTGTAGCAGTACTATGTTTCGTTGGTTGTTCTAATTCTTCATACTCATTGGTCAGCCCCCGTTCTAGACGTACTTTGTTATTCCGGATGAACTTACTGTGTCAATATGTATATATAATATTGTAGCAAAATAAACAAGAGACTTGTATATATCAAAATAGGTCCATGTACACCACTGCACGCTCAATCTCTCGTGCGCTCTCAGCCCTTTTACCACTTCTTTTTGTGTCTTTTTTGCACTAACTGTACTCTCGGTAATCTTCAGTATTAATTTAGCCCTTTAACCCGCCGGCCCGACATTTCAATATTAAAAAATCGTGATCGCGTGCGCGGAGTGGGCAGTTCTTTTTTTGCTCACGGATGATTAGAGACCTAATGCTGAATGAGGCAACAATCGTCATTGAATTATTATCGAACTAGTTGATATGGGTTGTTCTTTATATACATGAAATATTGAGAAATTAAAATTGCATCAAATAGCACGGTAACCTAAAATCAGTTAGCACAAAACTCGTTGAAAATCAGATCCGATAATATAAATGACTTCTTACCAAAGATAGGACTAGTTTAGCCATATTGTTCCATACTCCTTCCATATCATTTGCGATGTAACCGTCTAAAAACAATTGGCTAATTGACAGAATCCCGCCCACAAGATCGATAGAGATTGCTTGCATTGAGAACCCTTCTGTGGAACGTCTTTCATGGTTATGTAAAATCTGAGGGAGGTATTTGACTATGCTCATGGTTACCTTTATTTGACCCAAGATTAGACATAGGTCAAGCAGTTGATAGCTTTGGGAGCCGGTTAGTTTGAGCAGACTATTATACAACCAAAATATGGTTCCTCCGCACATTAGACCGGCCATTATTCCCTTGGTCAATCGGCTCATTCCTTGGTTTCGCCCTCTTGTGTAGCCGCAAAAGTACACCTGGTAAAAGTTGATGGCAATGAAAACTACTCCGTGGAGTCCATATGCCACGTCATTGAATCGCACCAATGGATAATGTGGCTCACTGGAACCCTTTGGAGTATGTCGTTCAGCATATTCGCTTCTTACCGTGTTACTGAAATACAGCAAACTCAGAGCAATCGCATACGTCACATATCCGATCAGGTTCAATATCACATAGTCTATGGAGATCCCCTCTACCGATTTTAACTTCCGAACCAACAAAATTGGCGGATAGAGCGAAACGGACCAACATACAAAATAAGTCCATCCAACTAAACTAGAAAGAACTATCAACAGGTTCATGTTGAATCGAGTGTACGTGGATCATTGCATAAGCTACTATGAGAGTCATAAAATAATTTCATCATTTTCTTGTCATCCTGCGGCTCAGGTTCGTTGTAGCATCATCTCCCGAGCGGGGATAGTCCGGATATCTGGGTTACATCTGATGGTAATCTTTGCATATGTTTTGTTTCGGAAGGAGATGTGATGTGAACGGCATTCACCTTTCCCGGTGGAGATTGCGCCAGGTTTTGTGAGATTAAGAAATTTCTATGGCAGCTACACCCTTTAATTCATTCATGACACGGCAATACCAGCATTCGCATTCTCCGTAGCAATCCGTGTCTTTGTGATCTTCCTCGTTGAAACTGCTGACAGAGAATGACTGCGGTAGCCCGTTCTCATAACCGTGTTGGATTAAACGGCCCTTCTCCGCCAATGAGAACATGAGGTATTGTTTGGGCATCATCTGGTGGATAAACCATGTCAATTCAACGTCTAAGCTTTCTTGAGGCGTGGCGGTTCGTCTGAAATGCCTTTGGTATTCGTGCAATGCTCGTTCAATAGTTGCGGAAAGGAACGTGCTGTTGAGATTGTATTCACCGTGCATTTGGTTAATAAACTTGCCTTGATCAATTACGTTTTCAATCAGGTTTGTCCCGAATTTGGTGACATGTGTTTGGTATCGTTTTCCCATGATTTCTTTAACCACTGCCAGGTCGGTTGGCATCTTATGCAGCTTCTTCCCGTGTATGCTGAAGTATTCGTCTTCAATAAGGTCAGTGATGCCAAGGAAACCTTGTTTAGGATCTTGTTGCTCGTATTCAAAGTATCGTTGGTATAATCGGCCTAGTAATGGCCCCGATTTGAAGACCCTGCTGACCCTCTCCAGAGATTCGCTGTTGAAGGGAAGATTTGTCTCTGGTGATAGAATTAGACCACCCATCGGTCTATCCAATTTTTCGTATTTCTTCATGTCTTTGAGAAACCTTCGGAATGCAAAATTCCAATGACATACTTTTCTGCTGTCTGGAGATTTTTCACATCTGATATACATGTCGTCTTCGACGTATCCCGTGTCTTTAAACAATATAATGCCGTCGCGACTTTCTTTCACGCTGACATACGGCACTTTCTTAACTTCGCCGCAATTAAAACAAGAAACCTCTTTAGTTAGTGGATCGTCTAGGTTTTCCCACTTGCATCCAGTTTGCAATTCGAAATAGGACTTGGTCTCAGACGGCGGGTTATAAATATAATAATCATTCACATGTTCCAGCATGCTTTGTATATGCTTCCAGGGGAACTCGCTTCCCCAAAGCTTATTCAACCCCTGACGGAGACAATCTTCTAAATAAACCTTGGAATCCATCATATGGGCATGCCAAACCATGAGTACATCCAGGGGAGGCAATGCTAAATCCGAAATCCACATACCAGATGATTTGACCCATTCAGTGAAATAGCCAGCCTTCAACTCTTTGCTGGTCAATGCAACCGTATCTGTTTTAAGGACCTTGTTCCACCATAATTCATATCTTTCCACAGCCCTCAATAAAAATATCCTCCATCTCTTCTCTCGTATCACCTCTAAGCTGGACTTGGAAGCCGGCTTTTCCTTCACGAACATGTCGTCATAGAGGCCGAACAATCCGTCGGCATATTTAATGGTATTTTCAAGTGAATGGAACGCCTCTAGTAAAAATAAATGCACCATCATGCATTCTTTACTAGGAAACCGTTCCCCAGGAAAATCATTAAATAACTTTTGGAACTTTTGTTGAACCGTAACGCTGGTCATATGTAGTTTCTTAATGTAAAGAAACTCATAGGCTCTCCTTTCCTGGAGTTTTATACTACATGCAGTCGCACAAACCGTCATTTCTTGCATGTGGTATTATGTATCTGTACCTCAACCCACCTCGTCAACAATACGTTAATGATCATCCATCCCCAAACAACTACACATATGTATACATATATATTTATTTCTCGTCCCAAAAATCCCTCATTACGCATCCTCAATTTGTTACCGTATCTAGGGTTCTCGATCTCATTTTTAAGAGTCTCAGGGTCCCCGATTGTATAGATCTCTTGCCGTTTTCAGTAATTCTCTTCCCGAAGAATTGATCGACAATGGCTGTGTCCAGGTTTGGTGATCAGCTGCAGAAGTGACGGCTACGAGCAAAACGGTGGGGCGGCACCGTTCATGTCATACGTAGGAACGCTGCATCCTACCACCAACTGTCCCATCGTTGAAACTGCAGATATAACATCTCCTGTAATAGCATTTGTTTCATGTTACTTATGTCCGGGTTTCTCTCATGCAAATCCTGCTGCAAGCTGTGGTCACATATTTTCGGCGTTCAGCCTTACAGGGGGTGCTTGGGAGAGCTATGTTTCGATCTCGGGAATTGAGCCTTCTGCATATATTATATTTAGTAAAAATTCCAATTGTAATCCCTGGATTTTTGTTTGAATAGGGGGAATAGAACTGAGGTAGTTATTAATTACTGTGGTTGGTTGCAAAAAAATTGAATGCAGGTTTGGCCATGCATGTTAGATTACCCCCAGCGGCCAAGGACTGAAAGAAATCAAGTAATAAATAGAGATATTGTACTAAGTGTAACTAATTCGAAAGCTCCAAAGCCTATTGATTTATTTTCAATTGTTTCTACGGACTGTATTTGTAATTTAGAAGGATGTGAGTTGGCATCCCATATATGTTCCCTGTTTGTCTTTCATATTCCTCCCCATTTGAAGTGAGCGAAATGACATTATTTAATTAAATTAAATTCAATTCAATATATCAACTTATTGAAATGGAAAACTGTTTTGAAATAAATCAGCGCTAACAGATATCTAAAACAATCAGTTTTAGGCCAATACTGTATGCTGCTCAAGATGATGCTACACTTCTATTCTTTAAGAATATCAAATCTCAAAGGTTGAAGTAAGTAAGATGAAAGGACTTTTGCATTACTATATATTATACACAAACATATTAATAAGAACAGTTTTAACTTTTTGATTTCGCTGATAGGGGTATATACTTCGTAAGATTCTAAAGGAAGGGGTATTTCATACATACTGGAAAGAATACCAGAGCATCAGACAGAATACATCGAGCTGGGTTTCCGTCCTAATACATAGAATATGTTGTGGGTTCATAGAGAACCTAACCCTACACAATATATGACTGAGCTTTTATTCTCAGGCAGAAATGAGGTATAAAGAATGACTAAGGTTTGCCAGTGTAGTTCGACGGACAGTCAAGTCTTCTATGTGACACATGTGAGATAGTTTTGGAATCTATAAGTTAGTGTATTATAGAATAATACTAAATAATAAAAGATATATATATAATTTTAGTTGCCGGATCCTGGCGGAGTTGGAAGCTTTTTCACTCGGAAGCTGTTTCCACCCCAACTCTGCATGGTGTCAGCCAATGTGCCTTCAGCGTTTAATTGTCTAAACTCATCACCACCTCCACGAGACACTTTCTTGACATGAACGTTGGGGACTGTTCGTCGTCCAGTTACTTGGCCAATATATTCCTGTAATTCTCGGCCATGAGGATGTTTATCTAACTCAACCACCCATGGTTGAGGAGAAATCTGATATTCATTCAACAAAATATCCTTAACTGCTTTAGAATGAGGGCAATATGACTTTGAGAAAATGACAATAGGTGCCTCGGCTAGAATCACATTATATTCTTTCTCCGGATTGAACGGTTGACCTGGATCGTTCGTGAGGTCCTTGGGGGACCCCATCCCACCCGAATTCTCCTTGGCGATTTCAGGCTCTAGTCGTGTCTTTTCTTCAACAGAGTTTAGAAATTCACTAGTATCTCTTGCCCTCTGGCTGGACCTGTATCCATAAATGGTGATGCCAAAAATGAACGTCCAAATCATTACCATGATGATCCGGGTTCGTCGTGAGGATACCATAGTCGAAGAAGGTTGTTATGTTATTTACGCTTTGCAGAAGCTTATCTTATGTATTCCGTGAAAAAAATTTGGAGTATACGGTGGCCTAATTTCTGCTCACTCCCTGTTCGACGCATATATATCCCGACAGGGCCCCACAACATTTGATTCTGCGCTGTGGTTCCGATCTGGGTCACGTGACTCAGGAAAAAAATTTGAAATTTTATCTTCATCGATGTCACGTAAAGGAATTGCAATTGGTCTACCTAAATGCGTAAATTCTAAATGCGATAAAGCTATGCTTCCTAAATTTTGATCTGTAAATTTGACCTCAGACTTGCCTTTCGATCAACAGTATCCCACTGGCGAAGTTACAAGGACAGGTTACTAGCACTTTGTAGAAACGCTTATCCTCAATTTTCAGCAGCGATTCTGAAGTATCTGTGTTTATATCATCATTGGTCAATTCTATCACGACAAAATAAAAAAAGTTAGAATTAGTTCCTTCTAGACGTCTGATAATTTTTGATGCCCTTTGATTTTGCGATCCCCGACTTCCATTTTGGCAGACCTGGCGCCAAATTGAATGGCTCGTTTTTTCTCAAGACTGACCTGCGCTAGACCTTTTTGTTGAGCAAGAATCCGGAGAATATATTTGGTGTCCATATCTTTAACTTCTTGTTGGACTTTATATTGCATGTTGCAGTCTTGTAATGTCCAGGCTACTAGGCTTTCATCCAAAAAGGGGTATCGTATTTCTTTCCCCCAAGTGGAGCATACTCTATCATCCCTTCCGAGATTCCTCTCATGAAGACGATCAAAGTCCAGTTGGAGCTCGTCTGCCAGTAGCTCATAACCACTCTGTTGCAATCTAGTAGTATGACGTGAATAACCTCCAAAGAGTTCATCTGCCCCTAAGCCAGATATCAAGACCTTGGCGGAACTGCAGTAATCTGGTTCTGTTGAGCCATCACTGTGATGATGTAAGGTACCTATTCCTCTTGATGCAAAATAAAAAGCTAGCGCAATAGATAAATCCATTACACTGTCTTTGGGCCACATTAAATCCTGGACCGTCTGTCTATGTTGGAGCATTTCATCGAACGGGATATTAATCTCCACAAATCTAAATCTTTCGTGGGATTTATCCTGTCTCAATGACTCTAATTCTGCCCAGGACCGTTGACCCAATTTTCTATCTGGTGTCTCATATCCACCCCCTATTCTTTTATTTTCAAACGCAACGTTTAACAGATCAACGACCTCTCCCGAAGGAAGGATCTCGTCGATTAATCGTGCCAGCAGCGTACAGTCTAACCCACCGGAGAAAAGTATGCTAATCCTGGGAATGTCTTCTGGAATGTTTAACAGCCGATTTTCCAAACTTGCTTTTAGAATCTCTTCTAGTTTTATGCTGGAGTCATCTTGTCCAGTGGATTTATCCAGGCTCCGATTGATCATTCCATAGGGATACTTCAAAATACTTGAGCCATCATGTCCCCATGAATTATTATATAATTCATTAGTGTCAATGTCAAAACACATGACCGATCCTCCCGGAACCTCTTGGAATTGCAGACCCTCAGGACAAGTCTTAGGTGGAACACTAGATATGAAGATCCCACCCCCATGATGAGCATATATCAGGCTCCGTCGGCCTATACAGTCTCTCGCGAACCAGATCTTCCTATTTGCCTTATCATAATACACAAATGCATATTCACCTCGAATTGCCTGTAAGGTTGGAATGATTCCATCGGTCTGTAAACGGTCGAGGAAATAATGAGTATCATTCTCTACTACCTCGGATCCATACAATTCTCCATTGAATTGCAAAATATCACCACTGCTATCTTGAATAGGTTGCGGAGTGAATGGTAATCGTAGTGACAGGACCGAGGAAAAAAATTTCAAACTTGACCCATTTTTCCCACAGTTTTCGACTGTGATCTCCTCAGACGAAGTCGGTCCACGATTTTTGATCCATGGCACAAGCTCATCCCAAGTTTTAGACAAATCACAGCTATTCCGGTGATTTGTTAAGTTAAATAGGATTCCGCACATGGGACTATTTATGATCCCTGCAAAAGTTGTGTCGTGGGGTGGGTACGTACTTCCCAATATCGCATCCCAGTTGTGGATACCTTCAGAACTAAAAACACGACCAACTATAATTCTGAAGCATACAAAGGGTATGGTCTTTCATTAGATTGATAATGACATCCTCTCAAAACGATACAGAACCAGATGTTACCAACCAACAAACAAACCAAGAGGAGGGGACGCCGCAATTCTCTCTTCCGGCACCTGTGAAGGCAACACAGGCAGTCTCTGATATCTCTCATTCAGACACGTAAGTCAAAGAAAACAGGAATTGTGGAATGCCACTAATTAGTGATGTAGCGAACATCCTCATCATCAGAACAATCAGGATATGGAATCTCTGTTGGATCAATTTGATCCCTTATCAGTTTCAAAGGGAGATAAATCGCAAAAGGAAGAGGTGATAGAAAAGGTTCAAGATGATGTTGGCGACTTCAACAACCAAAAAGAAACTAAGCAAGATAATAATTCAGATGATAAGGAGACTAATCTGGACAAGAATAATCAATCCCGTCTAAGCGACCATGCCGATCAAAACCACCAGCAAGACACCCCTCAAGAAGATGACGAAGAAGATAGACCATTTGATTTTCAAAGATTCTTATCACAGTTGAGGCATAAGAAAGCGGACCCCATTGCTAGATACCTCAAAAGTTTCTTATCTGAATTCAACAAGAAAACTTGGTCTACTTCAGAACAGGTTAAGATCATTGGCGATTTTAGGTTATTTATTGCAAATAAAATGGAACAATGCCCACCATTCTCCACACTATCAGACAATGAATTTGCCAACGCAGTGGAAGGGATGGAAAAGCTGGTCATGAACAGACTATATTCCAAAACGTTCTCTCCTGAAATCCCAGCTAACAAGAGGGCTGATGATCATGAAGAGGATGTTATTCGGGATCGAGTTTTGGAAGAGAAAATGCGCATATGGCATTGGATTGATGGAAGACACTTAGATTTGGCGGACCGGTTCTTGAGGAATGGAGAATCGTTTGTAAAGTTAGCAAGCGATGAGTTGGTGAAAATATCACACTATCGTGCTCCTAGAGATAAGGTGATTTGCGTTTTAAATTGCTGCAAGGTGATATTTGGTCTACTTCGACAGACAGATTCAGAGGAATCGGCAGATGGATTTTTGCCCATCTTAATTTACGTTGTGATTAAAGCTCAGCCAAAAGATTTGATTTCTAATGTGAACTACATTCAACGATTCAGAGATCCTGATAGACTCGGTGGGGAATCCGGCTATTATATATCTTCATTAATCGGGGCCATAAGTTTCATTGAAACCTTGGATCGCTCGGTCTTGAGTATTTCAGACGAAGAATTTGAAGCAAATGTTGAACAGTCGGTTAAAAAGATCGCTGAGGAAGCTCCTGTTTCTCCTGTTTTGACGCAACAACAGCAGAACCTACAGCTGCCTAATAATGATAATAATCCACCACAGACCCCATCAGGAAAGCATTCCCCAGCGGTAGAGCCTACTGCGGGTGTTGACAATAATCCAGGAGCAGGTATGACACCCTCCTCAGTCCTCTATAACTCCGCTGGTTTATTTACTGGCCCGTTAAAATCGTTAACCAAATTTTTTGAAGAGTCTCCCGACGTCAGTGATTCTGAACTTCAGCAGCAGGAACAAGGTGCTGCATCTAACCAAACCAAAGTTTCTCCACAAGAATTGGCAGCTAGACAAGTCTCAGCTGAAGAGCACGAAGCTCAACGAATTCACCAACAAGAGTTTGAAACTGTATCAGATACATTAAGTCAAATGTTCCCAACCTTGGATCGAGAGGTGATTCAAGACGTTCTGAGGCAAAAGGAAAGTAGGGTGGGAGCAGCTGTGGACGCCTGTCTCAGCTTAGTAGGTACAACAGCCACCCCCTGATAAATGGTAAATAGCATTCCATGTTCTGTTTTCTTCAAGAAGACAATGCAGAATATATATTAATAATTAATACTCATATTACACAAACCGACCGTGACCTACACTTGTTCTTTTATGAAGTGCAGAAAATGCAGAACCTGGTCGATTATTGAGAATATTCTTTTCAGAATTTTCACCTTCACTTGAATTGCGTGACGGCGGTCGAAGGCCCTTGGCGTTGCTATTTTTGTCCAAGGACGAACTTATCATTTTGTCATAGGATTGGACGACTGTGGAAACTGAATTCCGCTTTGAAAGATTCATCATTCGTGGTGGAGGCTTAGATCGAACATCGGTTTCTCGGCCCTTATGCGTAGACGGCGAGCCTTCAATGGACTCAAGTTGAGATTTGTGATGGTCAGATATATAACTGTTCCTAAGCGCCGCTGTAAAGGACGGTGGTGACTGTTTTGATGAATCATGTAAAAGCGTCCTGTCAAGAATGCTTGATGACCTTCGAAGCGAAGCCACAGGAAGTTGACTGTTGTTCGCATTGTTCGGGCTGTCGTCAGATGATATCATGTTATACGGTTTCGATACCCGTGGAGAGCCAGATGGGGATGCAGTTGTTGAGTTGCTTCGTGAGTGAAGACTATTAGGACTAGATGGCTTAGGTAGAGAAGACTTGAAATGCGCTACTCGATATTCTAGATTCCTCATTTGATCCAGCATGCCATGTATTTTCCGTAACGATTTCGATGACGACATTCGTTGGAATTGTAAATTGTTAGCGTTTGTTTGATGGATTCCTTGAGGTGGTGAATCTGAGGATGGCGATGGAGCTGTAGCATTGATATTTGTGGTGGCAGCATAGGGATCAGAGGTGATTCGAAATGGCGTTTTTGTTTTCATTATTGGAGGTGCGTGCGATGCAGATAATCTATGGTGCATTTGTTGGTTTTCCATTTCTAATTTCTCCTTCTCCCTCATGAGGGTTTCTATTTTCGTTTGCGCAACTGCCAATTCCTCTTTTGTATCCCGATGCTCATCCTTTGTGCGCTGCAGTTCGACCTGAAGGTCATCCTTTGTGGCCACTTCAGATTCCAGCATGGCAATTTGTTCCAAAGAATTATGGTACTTGCTTTCGAGTTCGTCCAAAGACGTCTTTGTGATTCGCTCGTGACGTTCCATATCATCGTTTGTCATTTCAATATCTCTTAGTCGGTCATTAGCAAAATTATACTTTTCTTTCAAGTTAGAAATTTGTTTCATCAGAGAAGCTTGATTAGCAGAATATTCTTTTTGCAACTCCAGATGTCGTGCTTTCCAATCATTGACCTGATGGGTCAATGATTCTACCTGGTTAGTCAAATTTTTGTGCCGCAGTTCAGACTCTTCCAACTCCATTTCCAGTTCCTTCTCCAGCTCCCTGGACGAAGCTTGGAATTCGGCCAGCTCAGCCTCCAGTTGAGCAATTTGCTCTTTGGCCTGTCTATAGCCTCTTTCTGACATGGAGTTGAGCACGTACTTTGAAGGATGCGAACGTTATTTGTTTATGTTTTGTGCATAGTCAGGGGTTATGTATACAAATCACAGCCACTCGTCGCCACACCAACATATAGGTTCACAACACCGGACATAATAATGCAGAGTTAATATTCTAATACCACAATAGAGTATTTTCAGAGAGAATCTGTGAATTGAATTTAAATTCAATTTCTTAATATTTGAATCGCAGAAAATCGGTCAAGCACTCTAAATGTCAGTCTGTGGCTTACTCAACTTGGTAATATTCAGTCTGGCAACCGTTTTGGCTTCCCAGTGAACATTGAGATTGTTTAACTTTTTTTATTCAATTGTAATTTCCAGATAACCATATATTATTGTACATATTGACAGATGGCTTCTACTTTTGCTACGATGAAACTGATAATAATTGTGTCGTGTGGAAATGTTACCAGAATGCCGTTGAAAATCTCACATCGAGGTATCCAAGAAAATAAGCCATGCCAAAGTATACGCACAACCATATATAGAGTCAATTACTACTCCAATTGAAAACTCACACTCTTTCCCCCTTTCCATGGATCCTAGAAGCCTAAATGGAAGTGCCACTTTTATATAGGTGTGTTTAGTTCCATTTTGATTCTTTTCCGATTATCCAGGGGGAATAACGACCTTTCAATGAAAGCGTAACACACTGCAAGTTCCTCACACAAAATGGGGCCATCCTTTCCTAAGGAAAACCAAGGAGCTGTTGGAGGCATTTATTACAATTGATTGATTGAATTGGTTGATATTACATATATATATATATTTATATCTATGGTATGAATCGACTTCAGCCGTGCCTGATCGGACAGAGTCGGGACGCCGACGCGTGGAAATTGTGTTTGGAGGGTGGTGAGCATTCGTGTCAAATTCCATCGACACATACACAGAAAAGCTACACAAGATGGTAAGTTCAGGACATGAAGGATCCGTAGAAACTGGGCACAAACTAACAAAAGTTGTTGGATATAGGTTGTATTAGCTGCATCGATATGTTCACGAGGTGGAAAGGCTGTGCTTTCTCGACAATTTCGCGAATTGCATAAGGATAGAGTTACTGCTCTTTTAGCCAACTTCCCTAAATTGACACAATCAGGAACTCAACACACTACTGTCGAGGACGACAACGTGCGTTATGTATATCAGCCTCTGGATGAGCTGTATGTTGTTCTTATCACAAACCGACAATCCAACATTTTGCAAGATATTGAAACATTGAGACTGTTGGCTCAGGTAGTTTCCTCGATTGCCAGAACCGTGGACGAACGGGAGGTATTAAATAATGCATTTGAGATTTTGAGTGCATTCGATGAAGTGGTTACTATGGGTTATAGGGAAAACTTGACTTTGACCCAGATCAAGACATTCTTAGAGATGGAAAGTCACGAAGAAAAGATTCAACAAATAATCGAACGTAATAAGGAGCTTGAGGCTGCTGAGGAACGAAAGAAGAAGGCTAAGCAGCTCGAAATGGCTCGTAAGGAAGTTTCCAGACGAGGTATGGGCGGTGGTGCCTCACCATTTGCTAATCCTCCAGCCCCAGCACCTATTTCTGCACCTCCTCCAGTCACTTCGTCTACTCCGGATTACGAAGAACCAAGACCTTCTCTTAATAGACATGCCCCACGAGGAAAGGGTATTCAGCTTGGTAAAAAGAAGACCTCTGGTGGTGCAATGGGCTTGGAAAATGCTCTAGAGTCCAGCCCATTGATGTCTGCCAGTGGTGGCGGTGCCTTGTCTGCCGGTTCTACTGCTGCTCCAACCACCAGTGCTCCAGCTCAAGCACAATCTAATGCTAGCAAGAATGAAGGAATTGAGATTACCGTGTTGGAACAAGTTAGCGCAGTTCTCGGACGAGACGGATCCATCAAGAGTTCAGAAGTCAAGGGTAACTTGCAGTTACGAATTGGAGATCCAAACATGACAAAGATCAAGGTGCTTACAAGTGCCGACGGAGCACCAAATCAATACAAGACCCATCCAAATGTTGATAAGAGCGCTTTCACAAATTCCAAGGCCATCGGTCTGAAGGACCCATCCCGACCATTCCCAAGCAATAACCAACAATTGGGAGTGCTGCGATGGAAATTGAACGGTAAGGGAGATGACGACACTTTTGTGCCAATCACATTCAATTGCTGGTTCTCACGATCCGACCCTGGTTTCTTCGATGTCACATTGGAATATGAAGTCAACCAAAACTTCACCGAACCTATTAAGAATCTGACTGTATACATTCCACTAGTTACGGCTAATGCTCATGTTGCTGATCCGGGCCAAGTGTGGGATCAATATGATGACCATTTGGAATGGGTTGTTCCAGAAATTCAGCCAAACGGAGACAACGCTTCTGGCGCATTTGAATTCACTGCTGAAGCCGATGCCGAAGATGATTTCTTCCCAATGAACGTTTCCTTTACCATTGACGATTCATTGTCCACTTTTGGCAAGGTTGACGTTTTGGATGTTGTTTCTGCGGCCAACGACACTGAATCCCTTCCATTTGAAAAGAAGGTTTCGCTTGTTACCGAAAACTATGTAATTGAGTAAGAAGAGAGAAAAACAACAACGCGTATTATTTTTATTGTACTCAAAGCCTTTTTTATCATTATTGTTATTATTATTATTATTATTATGTGCTCTGTGATCATTACTATTGTCATTACATAGGCTACGCCCGGCCCCCACACCCTCACAAGTCTACACACATGCCGGGGTGTGCTGCTTGGAAGGTACATTCTATTCCAGCGTCAGACGCTAATTGCTCCAATTCCCCCTGAATAAGTTCGCGTTGTGATTCCATATAATTCGGCCCCGGCCGGGAATCATCCTTTACATGTGTGACTATTATACGGCTCTCTATGCTGTTACTCCGTAAATGTCGGGCTAGAACCTTAAGTTCATTTATAATATGATGTGGCGTCATGTGTCCATACAGTGGCGCACTGTGGCTTTTTGGATATGAACATTCAATCAACACCGCCACTAATAAGCCACGTTCAAGTAGCTGTGCGGCTCGACGCCACACTAATTCATTTCTTGGTTTGGACGACACATTATCAGGTTCGACATCCCCCCAGATGAGCAGATGTTTGCCAGTTTTGCAATTCCTTATTAAATAAACGGTCGAATCGGAGCTGTCGCCATGGGACACTGTAAAGGGCTCGACTGCAAAGTCATCATTGGCATTTCGCTCTACACCCACTGCCAATTCGTCCAGGTGGATGCACCCACAACCTCCATTATGTTTGTCGGTGGTGAGATTGGGCCATACGACCCCATTAAATACATGTTTCCTCAAAGCTTCAATAGTGAAGTCTAGCCCTGCCACTCGTAATGGCCGGGAAGCCGACAAACCGGCCGAATTGATCACTAAGCCTGCCAAGTGATCAAAATGCGGATGAGTTAAATAGACTGAACTTATTAGATTCGAAAAAACTGACCACGCCTGGGCTGTGGCCGTTAGAGATTCCTCTGTTGAAGGGAAAATGTTAGGTTGTGCTTCAATTACATCTTTGATGCCGCTGACGAGAGTTCCAGCGTCCACCGCTAATACGGAGCCCTTCGTCCACGGACTTTGTGTAGATTTGATGAGATATGCACTGGTATGTCTGTCTAATGGTCCTCCAGAAGAACCCAACACAATGAGTTTGAATGACGGCGACGCCATTTTTTGTCGTTTGTGGGGAGGATTCTGTAAAACAAATGTAGATAACGTCTAAATTAGGGCGGCTGGCGGAAATTGGGACCATTATATACAACTTGGTACCAAAACTGTCAGGTACGCACATCGTCATAACAACAAGACAAACGCCTTGCATTATTCCTGTATAATTTGCTAATGACAAATTTCGGCAAAGCTTTCCCCCCTGGCTTTTTTTTGTGATCACAACTTGTGATCTGATCGTCTAGTTATTTCATTTTAAATTTGTGGTAATTTCATTTATAATCTGTGTTATACGAGATTATTATTTATTTTTCTTTGTTTCAAATATGTCTTCTCCATTATTTGATACTTCGTCTCATTCACATGTGCGGGTTTCCGTGAGATTATTTAGCCACTCAAAGTGGCTCTAAGATCTATTATTACTCTCATTCGTGTTTTATCGTATGCCAATCACCAAAACTATTGTTACGGGAGTCACAAAAAGCAATTCATACGCATAACACAATAATATAGAAAAAGAAATGGAACCCTGTTACCTACCGCTAATTATTCTTAGAGTTGATCGCCCAGCCCGCCAGCGGCGGCGTTCTTTTCTAGAAAATAGCTAAAAGCATAATCTTGCGTAAAATGGAACACATAAAATGGTCGCAGGGGTTTCTACCTAATTCGTGTGATTATTATTATTATTATTTTAATAAATTTTTTTAGGCACGTCTGATAGTTGTCGTCGGGGCCAACGTCAACGTGTATTTTTCTACTACTTGATTGAATAACTATATAGCTACTAATAAACTGAGTCTCCTTGGAGTTGTTGCAAAAACACACGCCACCCCCGCTGTACTCAGCTCAGGGGCCAAAAAACAACCAACGACTAAATTAACATAATATATTGATCTACTCCTTTTGAGTGCCATAGCCAGTGATTTCTCCAGCAAATCTCCAGCTCATGTCTTGACACTTGACGTCGCGGTCCATCTTCACACCTTCAGCGGTAATCGTCGCCACGGTGTACTTATCTAAACTTCTAGCATCTCGGTAAAAGAGTACCTTCATACATTGATCAATCACTTTGCGGGCTTCAGCCTCTGTGAGGTTTTCTTCATCGCCATCCTTATCAACGGCTTTTCTAAGTAGTGGAATAGCCAGATGGGCACCGAAGCCAGTGGCAAGTGTGGGTGCGGAATAAGTAACACCAAGAAGGTCAACATACGAGAGCAATGGCTTGCCATTTTCAATGCCAGCCACTAAAACTGCATTCCACAATGGATCCATCTTTGATCGTCGGTTGTACATGACTCGTGACAAATATGAATAAACGTGACGTGCTCTTAAACTGTGTCCATCGTTTTCGTAGTTTTCATCAATCTCGACTTGTTCTAATAATCGCTGGATATATTGCAGGTCTGAAATATCGCCACTGATCCCAACAATAGTCTCATCGCCGACCTTGATCAATCTCTCCTGGTCATGGAATCGAGCAAGTGAACCGTATGATGCTGCACAAAGAATATTAGTACTAGGAACTCTCGGCCATCCAAAATATCGCTACTTACCTAAATTGTCTGCTGCTAGAATAACACCCTTGTCGAACTTGATGCCAATAACACTGGTACCAGTCACAATAGGCTGTTGAGTGGCAGTTTTGGGTTCACCAGCATTGTGAATCTTGTAATTGTATGATCCGTAAATGTCGTCTCGCGGACGTCCCCAATGTGTCTGGAAATGGTTCATTGTATCTTATTCTACTCTCGGAGGCAAATCCACTGTTGAAGTTGAGTGAGCTTGTGTTTATTCCTCCAAAATGCTCCCAACCAGATTTCTCGGTTGTCTATCATCCAACTTGTTCAGCCGTTCCTCCTTACCGGCAGAGTTCATTTTATTATAATTAGAAGTATGGTAAGTAGATGATGTAGGTTATTTATTCTTAAAGTAAAAAAAAAAACGAAAGGAATTTCAGATGTGGTTGGGCCGATTGTAGTACTTATTTTTTGTTTTAAAGGTGTGGGTTGAGTATCTGTTTATATGTGCTCCATGTAAGTATGAGAGATCAGAATGGGTGACATTAATAAACACAATTAAATAGACACTATATTCAAATTGGATTCGTTTTTTTATGTTGCTTATTGAATTTTTGGGGTAAAAAAACTAATATATATATAGAATTGCTCTCTGTTTGGCGATATTAAATAAAGAATTATTATTTAGAACAATTGTTCATATTTGTATTATGAGTATTTCTTAACTTTTCAATTGGGATGAAGGTTCTGTATGATATTTGTGAACTACGATTGTACATATGCAGTTCAGAATGACATTTACTAGTTTATAGAGGCCGAATTGACTTTTTTTGTTCTTTTTTAAATTTAAAACCCCATTGCCTTCAGGCTTTTCATTTTTTCGACAGTTCCATCGCTTTGTATTTTCCATGACCATATGGTTATTCACAGTTCAATACAAATATAGCAAAAATCATAATTTGTAATAGGAAGACTTCATTTCGACCGCTAGCTATATTTAGTTCTATTATTATCAGAACCCACAACACACACATATATATATAGAAATACTTAAAGTTTCAGAAACTATATAACCCTGTAACAGGTCCCATTCGCCTCTTTCTCTTCATTATCATTTTCATTTTATTGTTTTTGAAAAAACAAGGATAAAACAGGATACAATTGTCCTAGCAAGAATTCAAATGCCAAGTTCACCAACAACACCCGCTTACAGTGCCACTACTTTTGGTTGTGGATTCTGCGCTTACTCAGAAACCCATAGTCCGGCAAAGGACCGCACGGGTGACGAAGTTAGTATTAGAGTGGGCATCAGGAAACGATGGACAGCTGCCAGACACAAAGTTTCATCCACCTACGATCATTATTTTGGCAAGTAAAAACCACACCTCAATTTCTGTTCAACTGGCAGTTTTTCATCCGGTTGTGTTCTACATATACACGGTTTTCTGCATAGTTTTTTTAAACCTAAATACAGTACATAACATGCCAATCAACGGCACAAAACTCTCCACGAAGTGGAGCTACCTTTTTTGCTTCTTTTCGGAGAAAAAAGAAGCCGCCGGAGGCACTCTTCACGAGCGCTAATTTGACCCACGCGGCTATATCAAACATACCAAGCTTTCATTTCCCTTCTCGATTCCTTTTCTCTTTTGGCGCTTAAAAAAAAAAAAAATTAAACATCACGTGACCTGGGCAGGAATTTTTAATTTTTTAGAAATTTAGATAATTATATTTATCGATAACTATACTATTATTTCTAATAATGCATTGAGGGGTTTGCGGGATGCAATTGGAATCCACCCTGGGCTTTTCGGCGTGGGCGACGACGACTCGTCGGAGGGTGCGGAGGGGGATCGGCGAAGAAGAACAAAACAGTGCGGTTGTGGTCCGCTTGCCATTGAAATTCATTGAAAAGTTCATCATATCATAACGTAATACATTTACCCAGAAGTACGTACATGGAATGGAGAGGAGGAGTCGTAACGTCGTAAGCTTTACATTCAATTGAGAGATTCAGTTGATGAATGCTTCGGCGCCACCGCTGTTGATTGCTTCCATTTCAATTTCGGAGAATCCGTTATAATGCAATCTCTTTGGGAGATCATTGCGGGCGAAGAATTCGCCGGCAGCTGGCTCAATGGAGCCCTTGCCGCCCAAAGGACCGTGGGTTTGAGCGTTCTTGCGGTAGGCAGCGAAAGAAGATGGCAGCTGGGAGTATGGGGATTGAGGGTGCACTCGTGGGGTGTGGTCAACCTTAGCTACAGACAATGTTAGTATAAAGCCCATTTCGCCTTGTTTTTTAGATAATCTTAGCACCAGTACTTACGAATAGAACGCTTTCCCAAGAAGCGGATCATTGGAGTTCTCAAAGCAGCAGAAGTTGGTCTCATTGTGGTATGGAGTATTATAAGTTAGTGGAATAAATAGATATAAAAAATTTGTAATTAATGCTCGTTAAAGATTTCAATTGTGGAAATTTGGCGTTTTAAATAGTCTGGTGGAAAAAAAAAAAAGTCTGTCCCCCGGAGCAGTCCCGTTTTTACCCGCTCCTTAGGCTGGCGTGATATTCCAGTACTCCTCCCACTCTTCCAAGCAAAGATCCACTATCAATGGCGCCTTGACCAATCAGAAGCCGCCGTTCGCCGGCAAACAAAAAGACGTCATCTATTTTGTTTCTTATAATGAGGGGTAAAAGCGCCGATTATTAATGATACGATAGATTTGGTGAATTATTATGGCACATCAGTGTTTCGAAATAAGCGGGAAAACATTTCTTGAAATATAGCCGAAATAATATTGAAATAAAGCATAGTTCGAGAGTCCAAAATGTCTGTCAATTGACTTTTTGTTTTCTTTTTTTTTTTTCGGTGTTTCGAGCCGTCTGGCGGAAGCCGGAAGGCCTGATCCGTTGTAGCTGTCCAAATAGTCCGTTCGAGCCAGCAGTTATGAGGCTGCATGGAGGATCAGCGAGTCTAGTCCCTTGATTGATAGAGAGGAGAAGAGGCGAATGTGAAGGGGAGGTGAATTGGGTAAATGATGGGCTGATCAGATCGTTTTTTGCCCAAATGTGGTGGGGTTTCGCGAGTGTTAGAGTGGTGACAGAAAGAACCCTGAACGCGGTTGCAGCCATATAAGGATTGTGGATGCGGAGCCTCCGGCGGCTTCTTTTTTCTCCGAAAAGAAGCAAAAAAGGTGGCTCTGCGAGGCCTTGTAGAATTGTCGGGTAAGCTTGTATGGTAACGGTTGTTGGAACTATATATATATATATATGTATATACAAATATTTACAGGAAAAAATAAAGAATCATGTTTGAATGGCATGGTAACGCTTTCCTCTGAAACCGAACAATTGTTGGTTGAATTGATAGACTTCAGATGGGTCGAGGTCGTTCAATTCCCACTTTGTGGAACCAAAGACGTTCTCGCGTGGTTCAAGAATCACATCAAAGTGTTGGCCAAACTTGTCATGAAGCCAGTTCCAGTCTCGTTGAGAATCTTGCTGGTGGAACCCGGTGACAAAGACAGGACACTTGCTTTCTAACAGACCCGGAATGGTCTTCTCCCATTGATCCATAGCTTCAGGGGCCCCGAGACCTGGGTGGAAGAGGAAGAAACAGTCCATGTATGGATCATATGGCATAAAGTCCTGGGCCTCGTTCAAAACATGGAAATAGTCGGTACAATAGGTGAAGGCCATTTGCTTGTCGAATCGCTTGACAATCTTCTTCTGACTGGTGATGTAACGACGCTTGGTTCGATCATAGTTGCATTCCGGTCCAATGAATACTAACTCAAAACTGGTGTCTGGGAACAAGAAAGAAAGCTGCTTCCAAACATGGGGCGGCAATTGGGATTCCGCCCGGGCTCCAAGAATGAAGAACCGCATTGGTCGGTCCTGCCATGGCTGGTTCTTGTCGGTTGGGAATAATGTGTATCTCAATGCCGCAAGCGACTTTAGACCTTCTAGCGTTAGCGGTCCCTTAGGCTTGAGAGAATATGGCGAGTACTGATGGAGAATACTGGCAATGGTAACCGGGTAACTCAGCATCTTGGTAACTGCGGCCAAATTGAATTCGGAATCCATGGAATAGAATTGTCTAGTGTAGAAGAATGTATCCCAGTTCATGAAATTCACAACGGCGTCGTTATCTTGTCCAGTAGGGAAATCGAATTCTGGGAAGTCCCGGCCACTACGAAGATCGTATTCGTACATGTTGGCCCATTTGAGGATCTTCCATCGGTGCTCTTGATGCTCTTTATCTTGTAACCATGCTTCTTCCGAGTGATGCGTTGGAATACCTGACTTAGGACAGGTGAAGTTGATATTTAATCCGGTAATTGGACATTTCCCACGGGCCCGAATAAATGCTGCTCGGGTTCGCAAATCCTGAGATGGAGAGCTGTCCCAAGGGAAGAATCGATTCTCAGGAGTAGGGTCGTTTTCTGAGGGTGGTGGATCCAATCCTAATGTGGATCTGATGAAATTGTACAATCTTCCATTCTTGAATGAGCTGTTCGTGCTGGTGGTAGTACTATTGGGTGTCGAGGTGCTGTACAACCGAGAAATCACTTGTTGGCTTCCAAGGCGAGTGTTATTCGCCAACTGGCGATATTTATTCATTAGTGTGAAAAGCTGAGTGCAACTGGAAAATTATGAAAGCTTCCCTCAAAAAAGTACTGCTCACCTCATTTCTCTCAACCTTTTTTTTTTTTCTTCCTTTCCTCCCAACATCCCGCGCATCTCGCGCATGAACACCACAACTTGGACTTAAACACCTCAGCTTTTGTACGATATCACTAATCGTTATCACACATAATCCCCAATCCACCACGCAATGGAGAACGGCGACAACTTTAGAGTGAGAATTGTTTTCACCGACAGACTCGAAGTTGAGCGAAAGACGTTTTACGATCTCTCTGCGAATGATACGGTTTGTGACTTAAAAAGCCAAGTGGCACAGAACTATCCTGACGGATATGCTGCCCCCACTATTGACCGTCAGTTGATTATCTATCGGGGGAAAGTCCTAGAGGATCAAAAGACCGTTCGTGCCATACTTGGAGACGATGGTCTGAGTGGTGCGTTCCAGCCCATATTCCATCTGATCATCAAGCCGGATCCTAGAAACCTTGACACTGCCACGACGACATCTTCAAGCTTCGGGCGCAACGGCTCCACCACGACGGCAATCCGTCCTCCAACTACTAATACTACAACTCACACAACTGCGACCACGTCTACGACGGGGGCCACACCCACACCCACACCAACTCGCACCGATGAACCTCCGGCATCATCGTCCTCGTCCTCGTCCTCGTCGTCTTCTTCGTCCGACCCATCAGATATACCCAATCCGCCCGAGTTGGAACAGGTTCCCAGCTCAGGTGAGCCACACACGGTATACCTCAGAGTGGGTGGTACAAGTATTGCAATCCCAAGTTGTGATTACATGTTTGCACCAACTCAACGGGACGGGGAACAGGCATTTTGCATTTCGCCATCAGCATTGTTAAAGCTCTCGTCAGCGGGGGTAGACTTGGACATCCCACCACTATACGCCCCTCGCACAGTACCAAACCCAACACAGTCACCAACGCTTCGAGACCGATTAATACAACTAACCGAACAGGGAAGACCTTATTATCGCCCGATCATGATATGCCTGCGATTGCTTCTATTCTTGAAATTTTTCGGACTGAACTTTGACACCCCCCTTCAAATTTGCATGGTTTCATTGGTAATGCTTGTGATCATCCTCTATCAGATCAATGCATTGGACCCATATGTCACCCATTTCACGCAGCATATCTCGAGTTTATACACGCGGCTTCCATATGCGCACCCCGAAGTGCCGGCCGAAGGAGACGAAGTGAACGAAAATGGTGAAGCACAACTGCCGCCACAACCTGACCATGGGGCGCTGGGCGCTGGAGTTATTATGTTTGTCTCGAGCTTAGTTCCTAATTTGCATGAAAACTGGAGTCGAGAGGACCGGCGACGATCTGATCATGTAGAGACCGTTCAGCGCCGAATGGAAGAGGAACGGCAACGACAGCAAGAATCTGAAGAGCAGGAATCCGACAAAGGGGAATCTCGTTACTTCGACCTTCCTCCGTCCAATTCAACTGCCTCCACCTCAGATAGTATTTAAATAGACTGCAATAGGCGTTAATATTCTAATCTTTTTTTTTCAGGCAAGTTCACCATGCGGCGTTGTGGGGTCGCAGAGGCGGTGGTGGTGGGATCGGACCGTTTTTCACAATTTTTTCACCATCACTATCTCACCACTAATACGTTAACAAGATGTCGGCATTTGGAGCAGCCAACCAACCGCAGTCGTATGCGGACATGACTCCAGAACAACAGGCCCAGGCTGGAGCTGCCGCCATGATCGAGTTTATGCAATCTTGTCCAGGAAAGTCCGCCATGGCAGGTGTCTCCGGGTTCGGGCTCGGAGGTATCTTTGGTTTATTTATGGCCAGTGTAAGTAGCTGAGCAAAAAAAGTGCCATTCAGAGAGAACCAGCGAGCTGACAATAGTTGTAGATGAGTTATGATACAAATATCGGATCTGGTATTGGCAGTTCAATCTCGCATTTACCCTTCAAGCAACAGATGAAGCTCCAATTTACGGATATGGGTCAAAGAGCTTGGTCCAGTGCCAAAAATTTCGGTTTTATTGGTTTAGTTTTCACTGGTACCGAATGTTCAATTGAATCTTTAAGGGCCAAAAACGACATATGGAACGGTGTGAGTGCTGGCTGTCTGACCGGTGGCGGTTTGGCGGTCAAGAGTGGTCCTCAAAGTGCTTTATTCGGTTGTGTTGCATTTGCTGGCTTTAGTGCTGCTGGTGAGTATATTTCTATCCTGTTTTTTTTTGACTGACTTGTGCTAATGACGCTTGTAGTTGACCTGTATTTGAGATCCGACGCCAAGGTTCCTCCAACTAATGACGAAGATGAATAAACGTTTGTATATATATATATTATCCTGAATCAAGAATTAGCGCTAGTGAAGAGTGCCTCCGGCGGCTTCTTTTTTCTCCGAAAAGAAGCAAAAAAGGTAGCTCCACGAAGTGGAGCGGGTTTAAACTTTCAGGAAAACGCCTCGTTTATATATTGTTCGTTTTTGCCATTAAGCGCTCGCATAACCTTGCCAAGAGAGGTAAATTTACAGAATATTGACAGGTCAAATAATATTGTATGCATTGCGAATAAGCTAAAAAAGCATTCGGTAAATAGCAAGGATTCTGCAATCGGTTTTCAGAAAGAAACGATCAATAAAGAAACCCGTCGCAGATTGTAAAAACAAAAGGTCGTACATTAATATGGATAAATAAATAGTGAGAAGAAGATTTCAGCGGGGGAAAAATAAATAACCTTCTGCGGAGAAGAAGGAGGAGTAGGCGGCGGCGGTGAGTGTCTCTTCGTCAGCTTGAAATTGGACTCAATTTTAATGTTAGTGTCTTTCGGAGTTCCAAATTGTCGATTAGTAGACTTGGAAATGGGCTGCGGACATGACTGTTTGGTGTGTTGCGGAGAATAACATAACTCACAAAACCGTGAATTTGTTGAAAAGATAGGTCGTATATCAAACAAATGTCCTTTTCTCAGTTTTTTACCACGCGGCAGCTCTGTAGCCTTTATGGGCGGGTCAATTGTCACATATATCTTGTCAAAGACCGTGTTATTACTCAGTCGTGTGGTAGTAGGGTTGTATCGAGAAATCAGCGAAACTTGGCCAACTTCACTAAACACACTTTTCAACGCTCGCCAGTACGGTTCAAGCTCAGATATTTTGTTTTCAAAGAGCAGTGTAACTTCAAAACTAATTGAACATACGCCACCATCTCCTCCTAGAGTCCCTGGTACCTCAACTTCGTTAGTACTCAAACCTAACTGGCTCACAATCTTATCAATCTCCCCCGATCCGATCAATAACCTTCCGGAGGGATCCCTCAATAAATACACTTTAGTTGCCATAGCAACCAGCTTTGAACGTAAAAATATTTCATCCTGTGAAGGAACTTTTAAATAAGCTATTGAGCCCCGGGGCCTCAGAGCCAAGAAAACACGATCAGGAGCCGTTGGACTAAGTCCAGTGGAAAGCACAGGGAATATGATCATTGTGGTGAGATCATGGAATGTGAAATAATTTGTTGTGTGTGGCTAACAACATGTATTTATATATGGCTGCGATCGTTGGACCACTGTTTATATTTTTGTTGGTTATTTAGTGGTTTCAGTTTGCATTTTTTTTTTTGCTCCACACACACACAACAAGAATAAACAAATAGTGTCCACAACACAACCAAATTTCCGGAAAATTATCCGTTTCTACGTATGATTGCCTACATAGTATAAAAATTCCAACACACGCAGCGATGATCAAGTTTAGCACGTTTAATGTAACTGGTCAAGTGTTTTACCAAACCTCCCTTTCGTATGGTCTAGTGAACTTGAAGCCTCTGGTGCCTGGCCATGTTTTAGTTTGTCCCAAGAGAGTCGTCCCAAGGATCACTAGCCTGAGCTCAGAAGAAGCCAGTGATTTTTACATGACTGTTCACAAGGTTTCCACAATTATTGAGCGATATTATAAGGCGGATGGCATGAACATCGCCATCCAGGACGGGCCGTTGGCGGGCCAATCTGTGCCACACGTCCACTGCCACATTATCCCACGACAATTGCACGATTTTGAGCATGTGGATGACATTTATCGTCTTCTGGACAGTGAGGAAGGCGATTTAGAGGAATCCTTCAAAATCATCAAATCCCGCACTCGTTCCCAGGTCAAATTGGGAGTGGACAATGACGAGCGGGTGCCTCGTTCCGATGAGGAGATGCACACTGAAGCTCAATTGTTAAGCCAATTTATCCAACAGCAAGGCAATTGATCCTGCCTATAATCCAAGGATGAGTGCATTGCAGCATGCTAGGGAGGCACCTCGCAAAGCGACAGTCAAACAAATAAAATATATATACATAGATACGTACGGTTCAAAAACATACAAAATGCACCACATCACTCCTGGTTTTGTCTTTCCTCAGCTCTCAATCTACCGAAATGAACAGCACGGTTCTCCTTGGCCTTTCTTTCACCACCCCACTTCTTGGTACCTCGTTTGTGTTCCATCAATGGCATCCCAAGTCTGTATCGTTCCCTCCACTGCAATATGTATCTTCGGTCTCTAGTATCAACACCGTCATCCTTCAACTTTTGCGAACTCTTGGTCATCAGGTCTTCCCAGCTTTCAAAGTGCTTTTCATATTGCACACAGTTTCGTCCAATCTTCTGCAAAAAAGTATGCACATCTGGAACGGATTTTGTAGCCTGGGGAACTTTTGTGTAATTTTCAACTACTTGTGAAGCCATTCGCACCCCCATCATGGGTCGGCCCATCTGTTTTCCAGTTAATCTCAGCATTCTCTATTCTATGGTTCTTCCCTCCACTTTGAAATTTTGTCAATCCTATACTAAATGCTAATCCCAAAAAATTTCGCGCGAGGGACGCGCACTGTTGTGCGGCTTGGGCCACAGTATATGCGGCTGTGGACTTGCAAGCCTACTGAATAGAATTGGATGAAGCTAATCAACTGAATATGAAAATGAAATGAACGGGGGGGGAAACTTTTGCTTTTGGTTCTTTTCTAGAAAAGAACGCTGCCCGCAGGGCACTCTTGTCACGCATGATATCATTGAGTCCAATTGGTTGATAGTAAAATATTACACAAAAAAAATATTCTTTAACGGTTGACAGAATTGGTTGTGGTAAAAGTGAACTGAATCTGAACATTAAAGAGGTTTGAGCAACCTCTGATACTATTAGACCTCATGATACTTGTAACTTTAGCTATGCCGTTGTTCTTCGGACTCGACTACCGGCCGGAGTCTGTCTTGAGTTTTTCATTTGTAATTTTTTATTTTTATTATTGATCTCAGATCTATTATCGGTTTTATTCAAGAACTATCGATTCGAAGTGCCACAGAATTGGTCGAAATTTATTCCCTGTTCCGCTACGACTGTTTATAAAAGCACTTTTCAACTATTGATGATAAATAGAGCTGGATGACAGGCCGAAATTATAAAGGGCAAAAATTGTTATTTTCGTATAAGCTAAGTTAAAGGGTTTAATTAATGGGAGATATTACAACACTTCCAGCGGTGTAACATGTCAATTGCATTAGTTGTCGTTCATATATTCTTCAAATCCTCTCGAACGAATCAACGTATATCACCACAAACAGTTTCATGAAATAGGTAGCTCGAAGAATTGAAAATGAATCAGAAACTGATTACCATACTTACAAATTCCTTACTAAGACAACACTACTTTAGGAAATATTATTTTGCTGCATAAATACCAGCGAAAAAGTATAAATTAAGTCCAGTGTCCATCCAATTTTTTTGGACCAGAAAATGCTTATTCGTCACCGAAAGGTTTTCATTGTACTATAACTTCTGTGTTGCTTCATCTCGGAACGTTTCATTACATTTGGTGACTACAATTTTGGCGTCTAGAATTATTCGAACGATCTGCTGAGACCTTGCGAAGAAGGGTATTGAAAAATACGTTCTTGCAGGGAAATTCCATATCTATTGATGACTGTACTTACCCCTAAAAAGGATCGGCAATACAGCATCACCAATCTTGCATTATTGCCATCTATAACTTTGCTCGGGTCCCTATTACAACAATCGCAGTAAATATTACCAAGATGGTACCTCGTCTCAATTCCTAGTACTCGACAACTGTGCAACAACTACCCCAAGTATAATTGCTGATTGTTTATTCTATTCTGACCCGGCAAAAATCTGAGCGAATTTCAGCACCGGCAAAATGGCCCACAATAAGGTGGTTACCATCTCCTATACTCACCCAGATAAGATATCTCTCCTATATAAACCCAAAACAGCTGGATGACTAAGCAGTCCGATCATAAAGAGAAGTGCTTGATGGTGCTATAAGATTACCAGAATTGTGGAAAAAATAATACGAAGAAAAAAGAAACATTAAAGGAGCCAGCCATTTTGAAAAATAGTGGGGCCTACATTTATTAATACGAAGAAAAGACGGTAAAAAGTACAAAGAAGGGTCTTCCCTAATTTTGCCGAGAGATATCTTTTTGTTATAGCCTCTCTTGTTAAGCCGATCACGGTTTCACATGTGTCTCTGTGGTTTTCGTGCTGTGCACACTATAACACAATATTATTATCCGGAGAATATAAAAGCAAGACGGTAAAATTTCATGACCCGAATAGTGCCTGCGTCATCGTCATCGTCACCATCGTTATGAAAATACTAGGTATTCATTTTGCTCCATGGAACATCCCTCTTCGCAGGAGGCTGGAGACCTTAGCTTTAACATGGCATGTATTATCTATCCCAGCATTTGCTTCTACTTTCATGTTCTGCTGTGCGCTGCCACCTTTATGGCCTCTCCTCATTATTTATCTGATATATTTCTTTCGGGATACAAGTCCATATGACGGCCGAGCTGCAACAAGATACTCTCCCACATTTCGTTCATTGCGGATTTGGACATATTTTGCCAACTACTTCCCCATTGTCCTGCACAAAACAGTTGATTTAGAGCCTTCGTTTGTTCCCGTCTATCAGGATGAAAACCCTCCACCCTACGAGTCTCGCAGACAACGAATTTGGATCCTGGTGTGGAAATTGGCCTTTTGGTGGTACTACATTTTCCACCAAACTCCGCACACTGAAATGAAGGCCACCGGAAAAAAGTACATCTTCGGATATCATCCCCATGGAATCATTGGAATGGGTGCCATTGGAGGATTGGCTACTGAAGGAGCAGGGTGGTCAAAGATGTTCCCAGGGATTAGGTTAAGCACCCTGACGTTGTCTAACCAATTTCTAGTGCCTTTTTATAGAGACTACTTGATGGCATTGGGGATTGGATCAGTATCACGACCCAACTGTGAAGCATTACTGAGCCAGAATCAATCAATCTGTATCGTCATTGGCGGTGCACAGGAGAGCCTGTTAGCTCGGCCTGGCCGAATGGACCTGGTGTTGAAAAAGAGAAAGGGTTTCGTCAAGTTAGCATTAGAAACCGGAAACACAAGTCTAGTTCCTATAATTGGTTTTGGCGAAAATGACGTTTACGATCAAGTCGACAATGAGGAAGATTCCAAGTTGTACAAAATCCAACAATTCCTTAAGAATTTGCTTGGCTTCACTTTACCCCTAATGCATGCTCGAGGGGTATTCAACTACGATGTTGGAATAATTCCATATCGTCGTCCCATAAATATTGTCGTGGGAAGTCCTATTGACATTCCCCATATCCCCAATCCTTCGCCAGAAGTTGTGGAGAAATATAAGGAAAAGTACATTTCTCACTTGGAAAAGCTCTACGAGGAGAATCGTTACAAATTCTCCAATGGTGACAACCCACCAGAGCTCATCCTGGTGGAATAAAAACCAAAGGACATATATACACATAGCATAATTTATTCTTATACTTATTCGGATTCGGAACCTGACTCTTCTTCTTCTCCTTCGCTGCCAGTTTCTTCCTCCTCACTGTCAATTACTTCTTCATTGACGATCACATTGTAATTGGCACCTTCAAATGCAGCTTTCAACGAATCAACCATTGATGGATTGCAAGCAGCAAATGCCATAGAGTTGTCAGCGGCAAATAATGGCTTAATATAGGTGTTCATTCCTCGTTTGAGATCATCAATTGTCACTTGGCTCAACTCCTTCATCAATCGTTCTTTGAAGTTTGGCCCTCTCTTTCTAATAACGTCATCGAAATACTTTGCTGTAGCGGAATAGTAGTGACTATTTTGCCCAGCAGCTAGTGCATTAACAATGGCACTAACTGCCCCTTCAAGTGATTCTTGGTCAAATTCTGTCTTTCCATCGGCAAAATCAAGTACGATGTTTCGTGTGGTTGATATAGCCTTGGCAGCATCTGAACCTCTATAAATATCTAACAGCAGATAACCCAATTCATTATCCTTTCTAATCATAACGCCATATGCAAGACCTGTGCCTCTAACTCCTCTCCAGAATGGTCCTTCAACTAACTGTAAGTATTCGCAGCACACTGCGATTACTGCTTCATCTTTACTCCAATAATCAGTAGGTGTCTTGGTAATCAGTGTTAGGAAACAAGATTCTGTTGCGGGAAGCGGTGTAATCTGAGCTTCGTTAGCAACCTCGCTACCTTTCTTGCTGTAAACGTCAAAAGGTCTTCGAATCTCTGCAATTTCATTATCCTTAATTGGTCCTAATGCTGACTCCAGATTACTCCAAGCTGACACAGGATGGTCAAGTTCCTCAACATTGCCGAATACCAAAATGCGCAAATTTTCTGATTTGAACAGCGATTTCTTCAACTCTTTCAAATCTCTAACGACCTCATTATATCCCTCGGTATCTTCGAGTTTTTCAGAAAGGTCCTTGAAGAATTCCTCAGTTTCTAGCATGTCCTTCTTTCGTTTCAATGATTCTGTTGTGAAGTTTGTTCTATTTATCATAGAGGAAACGATTGTGTTACCGTCTCTCTTTTCTTCAGACAAGCTATTCAAGTGCTTTTCCACGATGACTTGGAGTCTTTCTCTATCAAAAACTGTATCGAAGATGGCTCTTCGGACCCATTCAATCATCAACGGGTAATTCTCAACCTTTGCCTGCATATCGATTTCAAACACTTCGAAGTGATCTCCAGCATTTGCCGAAAGATCCACTGTATCACTCTTGATTGCTCTGACAACGTCTTGGTAGCTTAACTCAGTTCCATCTGGCAGTTTCATTGGGAAATAAAACATTTCGCTTAGAATAACATCGATATATGGAAGAAGTTTTGAATCAACATTAATAGAAGATAACAGCAATTTCATAGCAACAAAATGGGAGGCATGGTGCTCGAAATTGATATGAAGTTTGAAATCTTCAGGGGTATCATTATCAACTTTTGTTTGTAATGGTGAGTTTTCAATTGTGAAAGCGGAATCCTTCTTTGCCATTCCCGCTTTTGCGTTCACAGATTTCAAAAACTTGATCTTACTTGGATCAGGGGCCTTAAAAGTATCGATAACATCCTGTGGAATTGGGCTATCATTTTCATTCAAAGCATTTTTCAACTTTTCATCTAATCTGGCCAATCCCTCTTTGCCGAAATCTTTCCTGTACTTTTCGATTCTTGCAGCTTTTTCCTGGGTCAATCTGTCATACAGCTCTTCCGACGGCTTAGCCAAGACAATCACATGAGGATTTTCAATATAATAATTTTTCAGCAGCTGAACCCATTGGTCTGATTCCCAAGTTAACAACTCATCAAAGTCGCTAACATCCTTGACAAACTTCTCGAGGTCGGATCCATCGGGATCACCATACAGGAATGATACAATTGGTCCGGATTCCATGTCAGCCGGATCCTTCTCAGTAGTCAGAACGTATCTTTGCTTCTGTCGTTCGACAACTTCTCTGATTGCAACAAGATCAAAGTTGTCGACCTGCTTTTCAATGATCTTTATGGCAACGTCAGCTGCCTCTTTCAGTCTTTCGGTGGGAACACCGGAGAAAAACATATTCATTTCACTCTTTTTGAAATCATTGGTATAGAAGTGAATGTTTGTAGAAAGAGGATCAACCACCTCGACCATTTCTTCAGAAAATTTACCCACCCCAAGTCTATTGAAATAACTTCCCAAAGCACTGACTGCAACATTAAGTCGCTCCTCAACAGCAGGCGGACCAATCCAAGAAATTTGGAACTCACCAAATGACTCGTCAGTTTCTGGGAATTCAACAAATTCTAAAATGTTCTCTTTAATATTAACATCCTCCGGGGAATCAACGAACGGTCTCTTCACTGTTTCATCTATAGGGTCCAATTCCTTATCATATTCTTCCATAGTCTGCATTAATTCTTCTGGTTCAACATCCCCAATGACAATGACGCACAAATTATCAGGTCTATAACGTAATTTGTGGAAATCTCGGATTTGATCATTCGTTAGCACACGCAAATTCTCCATCAATCCACCAGTTTCGCTAGAATAACCGCTATCCTTAGTATAGAGCAACTGTCTGCTGCGAAGTGCAACAATTGATTCCGCAGTGTTTTCAACACCTTGCATCTCTGAAAACACTACACCTTTTTCCTCACCTTCTCCGTCAATATGATACACCTCAGTCATACACGCATTATCTGTTAGAGTTGGATTTATAACGTGGTCAAGGTAAACCGGTAACAGTCTATTAAACCCTTCCCAGCCAGCTGTATTCAGAGTATAAACGGTTTGATCAGTATCTGTCCAAGCATTTGTGTTTGAAAACAATCGGTTGCCAACGGTGTCCAAAAGACCCTTATAAGGGTACTTTTTAGATCCCATAAATACCAAATGCTCTAAGGTGTGAGGACAGCCCGAATCGTTGCTGATTTCAGAGGCAACTGTAAAAAATCCGTTAACAGTTGGCATTGCCCGCTTCAGAAGAGTAACTTGAAGTCCAGTTCTATCAGACTTCCAATTCATAACACGACAGTCCGCATAACTTGTCTGAAAATCGGCACGCAACTGGAATGTTCCTTTTGGTGCCATTTTAAAGAATAATGTGTTTGCCAGCTGGGGTAACAGTAATTTCGTGGATTTGCCCTTAAAAATTGTGTTCGGTATATTTTCCACAACTTTAATCCCTCCCAACTGGAATTAAGTCACCAACATCATTTACATCGATACCCAAAGCCATGGCTACAAATTTCGAGAGTGAACCACTTGATGAGGTTCTCTGGAGAGCTCCAGAATGGATACAAATGTTCGGCCTTCGAACAGACAATGTTTTGGAATACTTCTCACAATCCCCGTTTTACGACCGTTCGTCCAACAACCAAGTACTCAAAATGCAAAGCCAATTCAACGACAATCTTCAGGGACGGCAAGATTTGTCTGCTGAACTGAAAAATATGAAGGGAATTGAATTCACTGTAGCGCTGGCAAAGGAACCTGAATTGTGGGTTATTCGGAAACAAAATCGATTGAACCCGCATGAAGCTAAGGAATTGGCAACTTATTTTGTCCTTCGAGAAAACATTTTCATGGCACCCAGTATTTATTCGGTAGTCTCATCACGATTGCTAAGTACAGTTTTATCTTTAAACAAAGCATTGGATAAAGCTGTTACTTTGCCTACTTACTCCCCATCCCAAGGCTACTCTTATATCGACGAAAGTTCAGCATTAACTACTAATGATGAGAAAGAATCTTCATCAACTCCAAAACCTGTAAAGGGCTCCGGAACAAAATCAAACTATCCATCACCAATGCCCGGGTCGTCTAATACTGCTTCTTCTCAAACGCCGGGGAACAACAGTCAAAATATCAACAATAATATCCCCATTCCATCGGTAGACGATAAGCTTTCCCATTTCTACATGGAACGAGCACTGGCTTACTCCAATTCTTCGTCCACTGTATACCTTGACAGTGCCGAGTTAGGGTCTGCTGCAATTGTTCCTGCTGCTGATAATTTATCTAAACCAACTCCTTCAACCGCTGTGGGCACTCCGCAACAGTTACGTCCACCACAAAGGCCCACTCCACGGCAGCTCAAATAAGGGCCATCTATTTAGAAGCATTCATATATTTATATATAGATTAACGAAGTTGTAATTAATCTCTCAATACTACATAGTATAAGCATAAGGGGTAGCTTTCTTTCCCTTCGATAAGTACAAAAAGGAGTTGGTTCTTGAGAGAAGCAGCATCCTCCGCAAAAAGATTTTCTGTTGAAGTAATTTTGATTTTTTCTACTTCGCTATACACAAGTTGTTGAAACATTAGAAAATAAACAGATCATAAGCATTATAGAATAAATAGATGTTGAAATCTCATAAATTTCATGAATTTTTTGGGTCATAATTCGTAATATCATGTTGAATTGATATACTGGCCTCGCCTAATCAAGAATTTAGGCAGAGTACTTTTGACGGTAAACCTTGGCAGCGTTGACCATGTTAGTCAATTGCTTCTTGGTTTCGTCCCACTTACGGGTCTTCAAACCACAGTCTGGGTTAACCCACAAGTTCTCCTTTGGATAGACACCAACGATATCTCTGATTCTACCTTCGAATTCGTCTTGTGGAGGAACACGTGGAGAGTGGATATCAAACAATCCCAAACCAATGTGGTTAGGATAGTTGGAGAATTCTTGAATGTACTTAGAGTCGTCCTTCTTGGAGAATTCAATAGAGACGACATCAGCATCCAAAGCCTTAATGTGGGCTGGGTCCAAGTCGGAGTAGCAGAAGTGAGAGTGGATTTGAGTTCCGTCTTCAACACCAGAAGTGGCAAGTCTGAAAGATTCTGGAGCCCATTGGACGTAGTCGGATCTTTCCTTACCTTCACGCAATGGCAAACCTTCTCTGATGGCTGGTTCGTCGACTTGAATGACGTAGACACCGGCCTTTTCAAGGTCGTTGACTTCATCTCTCAAGGCAAGGGCCAATTGTTGGCATTGTTCCTTGTCAGAAACGTCGTTTCTTGGGAAAGACCATCTCAAGATTGTAACTGGACCAGTAAGCATACCCTTCATTGGCTTCTTGGTGATAGATTGAGCGTACTTGGATTCCTTAACGGTCATTGGGTTTGGACGAGAGACGTCACCAACAATGATAGGTGGTCTGACATATCTGGAACCGTAAGATTGAACCCAACCGTTGGTGGTGAAAGCGAAACCCTTCAATTGTTCACCGAAGTATTGAACCATATCATTTCTTTCTGGTTCACCGTGGACAAGGACATCAAGACCAACTTCTTCTTGGAACTTGACGGAGTCTTCAATTTCCTTTTCAATGAACTTTTCGTATTCTTCCTTGGTGATTTCACCCTTGTTGTACTTGCTTCTGTTAACTCTGATTTCTGGAGTTTGTGGGAAGGAACCAATGGTGGTGGTTGGGAAGAGTGGCAAGTTCAAGGTCTTCTTTTGAGCAGCAAGACGTTGTGGGAAAGCAGACTTTCTCTTCTTGTGGGATTCGTCGACAGAAGCCAATCTTTGTCTGACGGCAGAGTCGTTGGTGATAGAAGAGTTCTGTCTGGAAGCAATGCTCTTAGCATTAGCTTCGAATTCCTTAGCAACAGAATCAGCACCGTTGGTGGTGGCCTTGGCGAGGACAACGACTTCAGTAAGCTTTTGGGTAGCGAAGGAGAACCAGTCCTTGATTTCGGCATCCAACTTCTTTTCGTTGTCTAAGTCAACTGGAGTATGCAAAAGAGAAGAGGAGGTAGCGACGATAAGTCTGTCGGCACCAACCTTGGCCTTGGCAGCTTCGAGAACCTTGAGGGCCTTGGAGAAGTCAGTCTTCCAGATGTTTCTACCGTCAACAACACCAGCAGAAAGAATTTGCTTGTCAGTAAGAGCGGCAGCAACTTCATCAAGTTGTTGTGGAACACGAACAAGGTCGTAGTGGAAACCAGCGACTGGAAGGCCCTTGATGGCATCCAAGTTTGGTCTGGCATCACCGAAGTAGGAAGCAAGGATGATAGATGGAATACCAGATTCCTTACCAATGGCTTCATAGGCGGTCTTGAAACCATCCTTGACTTGTTGTGGAAGATCCAAAACGAGGATTGGTTCGTCGATTTGGACAGACTTGGCACCAGCTTCAGCCAACTTCTTCAAAAGTTCAACGTAAACTGGGATCAACTTTGGAAGAAGAGAGATTGGTTCCAAGTCAAGAGAGTCCTTGTCAGCCTTACCAAGGAAAAGGAAGGAAAGAGGTCCGAGGATGACTGGACGAGTTTCAACACCTTGAGCCTTGGCTTCCAAATATTCGTCAACTGGCTTGTTACCAGTGAGCTTGAACTGAGTGGAGTGAGAGAAGGTTGGTCTGACGTAGTGGTAGTTAGAGTCGAACCACTTAACCATTTCATTGGCTGGGACATCGACAGCTGGAGAGTTGTCAGTAGCTGGTCTTTGAAGACCTCTGCCCATGGCGAACAAAGTATCAATCAATGGAAGATCGTACTTTCTGTATCTGTCTGGGATAACGTTGAACAACAAAGACAAGTCCAAGACTTGATCGTAGTAAGAGAAATCGTTGGAGGCAATGATGTCAACGCCGGCATCGACTTGACGCTTCCAGTTGGCAGCTCTAAGCTCCTTACCAACTTGGAAAAGTTCGTCGACAGTAGCCTTACCTCCCCAGTAAGCTTCAGTGATCTTCTTGAGCTCACGGTTTGGTCCAATTCTTGGGAATCCGAGAACAGATGATAAAACCATTTTTTTTTTCTAATGTATAATAAAAATATTAATTATTTTTAATGGAAAGAAAAGAAGAAAGAAAAAAAGCTCTACAAGGGGCGAAAGTGACTCTTTTATAGCCATCTGTGCTATCACCCCAGGCTTACCCCCTTTTGCTCACCGCACGTGATTTTTCGAGACATGTCGCGTCCTGCACGGCAACATTGTGCGCGCAGATTGACCCGTGTCCAATAAAATGCCAGCAATCATTGAGTGCCGATTATGGCGCATCACGTGATTCCTCTCTTAAAGTAGTAATCTTCAAATAAACCCGGCCGTTAACGGCGGCAAGTGTTCGATGACTCTTTTTTTTTCAGTTTTCAGCCTGCACCGTTCGGTTGGGGGAACTTTTGATCGGATCGATGTACGCATGTATTTCAAAATGAAAATAGCCGAAATGAATTTAATTGAATTTATAAAAATGATATAATGCTATGTGATTGACAACTCATAAGCTTGAGAGTGCCGTGGTTCAATGCCGTTTCTTCTCGAGCAATAATATCGACACATTGCCGTTAATAGGGGAAGTATTATCGCCGATCGTATAGCTGAACCATCAAAGTATTATCTAGAACGCAGGTCGGGAGATCATAGCCATTTGTGACGAGACGGTTTCAGGTCATTTTCAAAAAGCTGTCTTCCGCTTCGCCTCAACAAAATTACCAAATTCTAGAGATACAATTTGCGAGAGTGACTTTTTGAAGCATTCAGTTAAAGGAGCGCTCTTGAAAGTATATTTCAGTTCATTTTCAGATATCTTATTCCCAAATCAACCTGATGGACCCTTAGCTGCAGTGTTAAATTACTGCTATTTCACATAATTAATAATTAATACCATTTCATTTATTAATTGAAGAATAGAACTTTACGTTATACATTTTCAGAGTTTGATTGGGCCATTGGCTTCTCTGCTTTATTTATTTTCTCACTCTAAGATTTATACTTCATATATATAGCCCATATATATATTTGTTCCCAACGTATGTATCGGTGAATATAAGGTCATGTAGCGCATCGAGTGGAATGAGTGAGCATGAAACACTCACAATTATGAAGAGTGATATAATACAATTGTTTTGAAAAGCTAAATTTTATCTTATAATGGTGGAAGTTATAATCATACTAGCCCTTTACGGGAAGTTATCAGGGTGCGAAATCAGTGATCAACTACCGTATGCAATGCTGTTACAACGATGCCCCGGCCATCCAGTCATATAGACCATATGTAATATAAGTATATAAAATATTCTGTTTCCAGTTCATCACATTTAAATTGAGTTATTGGATTTTCAACAACTTTCAACATCTCATATTGCTCAAAAGCTTCACTTTGACGAAAAACAAAAAAAATAAAAAGGAAACAAGGTAGCTCCACTTCGTGGAGAAGGTTAGCAATAAATTATATTTTGGAAACACGTTGTGGACACATATATAAAGATATATAAATAGTTTCATTAGTAGCGGACATTGGTTTCACGTTTTGTTAGATCTGGACCTATCTAGTTGAACCAAGATTTGAGCACTGTGTCCTTTTTCTTCGTACAGTTTTGCCAATTCCGCGACCATCTTGCCTCTTCTTGTCGAAGCTACAGATTTCGACCTAGGGCCAAATTTACGAGGAGGTGGAGGTGGAGCTTGTGGCTTTTGTTCTGATGTCCGGTTTGAGGCAGCAGCAGGTGGCCCACCTCCATTATCTATATTGGGTTTCTGGGAAGGACGAAGAACTGTTGTTCCCTTTGCTGGTTTGGCAGGTATTGGAGGAGGGGGCATAGACGTTTTTGGGTTTGTGGTTTTGATTACCGAACTGGTGGATGAAGATGACGATGTTCTAGATGATGCAAATGGGTCCTCATTGTTGTCTCCGCCTAAATCAATCAAAGATGGTTCAGATCGTAGTTCCGGCGTAGAATTGTTCTTTGAAATCGAGTACAGAGGGCCGGATCCGTACGAGGAAGACATTGACGCAGACGATGCTTTATGAGTGAATGGCCGTTTCTTAATGTTCAAATCCCCATCAGTTGCAGAGGCATGTCTGGAATGGGTCGGACTGGCAAATGGATTTTCAGTAGGGTTGCTTGCGTTGCTATAAATTCTCTGACAAATGTTCGGCCAGAACTCAATCAAATTTCGACAGAATCTTGTGGCCACTGCAGTTGCCTCTTTGTTGGTGGAGCTGACCTTTGACAATGTCTTGTTTAAACAGACTGCCAAAGACGTAGGAGACTGCATTGTCCTGGATGCGTGTGCGACAACGCTAGTCAATAAATTTAAAACGTCCATGAGTAAATGCTGTGAAACGAGCGGTAGGGATTCCCAAATTTGCAGTGTATAGTCCATGGTATCCTGCAATGGCAATTTTATAAGGCTCAATGGAATGACGCAGAATGGTAGTTTATAAAGGTAGAGTTTGAGTAGCGATGCACAGACCTGTGGACCATAATCGTCCAAGTCCAGAACCTGGTCACGATCGTAAGCTTCTCTAAGGATATGGACCATTCCGACTTCAGTTTCGTAATCAAGGGTATTAAAGATTCCTTTTGTGTTTGGCGCGGTGACTCCGAGGTAGGTGAAGAGGTCATACCACATCTGTGGGAAATCGAACCCGTCTTCATAATGGTTAATATTGACGCCAAATACTGGAGTGCTGTGTCTGGGCAGGGTGATTTCCTTTTCCACTCTGGAGTTGTGAAGATAAACAGCAGGTTTTATATCCAGCTGAGTCAAATCTATAGATTGTCCAAGTTGGCTCAGGCTGGACACATGAACAATCTTACTTTTAAACTTTGCCGAGACCACTCCTCGCAACATTTCCGTGACCGCTCGAACCCACCAGGATTCGTGAACAACATAGAGCTTCTTTATTCTCTTTTTCATCGGCCGATCCAGCATTGCATAAGTTTTGGCCACCCAAGACCAGCTTGGTTTGTTTGGAGCTCCACACGCAAAGAAGAGAACAACATACTCGGTCTTTGGCAGTCGCTCAAAAACGGCGTTTATAAGTTGAGTATAGACGTCTGATCTAGGCGGAGGGAATTGTGTCGAATCGATCACGACTATGGGAAGTCGCGTCGACGGGTCAAAAGTCTTTGAGATGTGAACTACTTTATCCGCTAATCTCTGAATCTCATTATAGGTCAGACTGGATGTTGATGACGACGATGACATGATTTCGATTTCGGAAATTTAAAGAGCGACAGGCGAATAATAAAACTAACGAGCGACTGGGTACGCAAATTCACACGACGGTTTTGTTGCGTATGATCCTTATTTCTTTAATCTAGGGATAACAAACGATTGATCAATAAAACACGAAAAACCTTGAACAAGAACAATCTTCGTCGATAAGTTATGAAGGACGATTGTGCATATGTTTATTACGTCTTTCGGGTACAACAGGTTCTGTTAGTGGTTTGTTTTTCTTTTTCCCAACGCACTCGAGAAAAACACCCACATAATTCCCTTCCCTCGGATGAGGGCGTTGTCTAAGACAATATTGAAATATAAATAGAATACAGAAGAGAGAAACAGAAAATTTCAAATTAAACAGTTTTCTAATAGCTTTGGTATATGTATTTATTTCCTAAATGTTTAGTGGCGATTGTTCGAGTAAAGATCTCTAAATAATATGGGGACAGGTTAGGTACCTGAGTTATGTATATGCACGGTTGTTGCCGTGACAACCGGTCCAAGTCGGAATTGATATTTGATCTGTAACACACAATTACCGGGACTTTTGGTTTTTTTTTTTTCAGTCAGGATGGACTGATATACTATTATTAACATTAGAATACTTATAAACTGTTTATCAATTGATAGACGCCACCTGAAATAACCTGTAACCAAGTGTCATGATTTAAATAAAGCCAATCTTAAGCGGACCTTCATATCCATAAAGACACCTATCCCGTGAATTGAATCTCCTGATTCTTTCACTGGCAGGTTCTAGCATAGGCTGTTCTATATCTTCTCCACCCGATTTAACTTCGCAGAGCTATCTTTTTTGCTTCTTTTCGGAGAAAAAGAAGCCTCCGGAAGCACTCCTTTCGATTGCGTTAAAAAGGAAACTGGAATTACTGCAATTGAAAGAATAGTCAGTATTGCTTTTCTAGTTAACTGCATATTCGACCTCTCTTTCCCCTGAAAAAAAAAAAAAAAAGTCCAGACGCGCATAAGCGCGTAAAATTAGTTGTCTCATCAACTGACGGAACAACTGAGTTGGTAATTATAGAGACGGCAGAAGCAATCACCACGTTATCATAATTGCTATGAAATCCGCCGACTAATGGAACAGAATCTTAGTGTATTTCAACCATTGCAGCCTCACAAGTCGAGTGTGAGCTGGAACCAGGATCCAAAGATAGTCGGATTGGTGTGCGAAAATCTGTCCGTTCCTGATCTGTGCAGAGTGGCATGTGTTTCTAAACGATTTAAAAATGCTGTTTACAACGAAAAGCTTTGGCTTAGACGATTGCGAAATATAAACTTGGTACCTAATGATTATGACGAAGAGAAACCAGACAGTTATGATAACGAAAACTTAATTAACGATCTCCCATCCACTTCACCGTTAGATGGTTTGGACACATTTAGTCTCGCCCAGGGGAAGGCAAGAGTGGGGTATATGACTTTATTCAGAATTTATGCCCCTCTGTATTTTGATATTATCCAGTCTGGTAGACAGCGGGAGCCCTTAGTGTTTAGACTGTTCCATGATCCCAACGACCAGGCTAAGGTGCTTTCCCAATTAAAGCAGTTTGCTCAATCAGATGATTTGGAGACTAACCATGATGAAAATTTGGCCAATTTGAATTCGATGATTGATTTATTCGAAAATGCCGCATTGGGGGAATTCGAATCGGGCTATGACCAGAAGGATATCCTTGGTCGGGTAAAGGAGTATGCGCAGGTCCTCATCTTGCTGAATGGAGGTGATTCGTGTGTGCAATTGTTTATCCAAAAGCATCCTCTAGTGAGCGATGACTTGCCTGCAAACCCACAGGAATATTTTATTAGTGACGGCAATCACATCTTTTTGGATAAGAAAAAAGTCCAGGATTATTTGGGAAAGATTGCGGAATCCCTAAACAGCCAAACAGCAGATATTGACAACATCTTCCCGCCCAATCTGCCGGTGATGTTGCCATTATTCGAAAAGATCTTGGAGGATAATATCTTGGAGCTATTTAATCTCATCATTGATTACGCTAAGGAAACGGAGAAAGAAGCATATTTATCAGCCGTCCCGCAGCTCTATCTCAGCTTGAAATGGTTTGAGGGCTTGTTGAAGAGCTGTAACAACACCGGGGACGGCTATAATGAGCATGTTGGAATATTGATAGATGAGTCCATGGGGCTTATTGCCGACAACTATTTCAAGGCAGAATTCGAGGCATTTTCTGATAAATGCGATGAAGAAATTAATAAATGGAACAAGGCCAGTGCCGACGAAGAAGCAGCGACTGAGTCTTTCTTATGGAGCAACGTTGCGAGAGAACAGGATAAATCCGATTTCTTAACTTCATTCAAAAAGGTATTGCTAATGCCTGTCTCGGTTATCCCGTTTACCTCTTCAACTCCCACCACCGCTGTAACTACATCCGCATCCACGAATAATATATCAACGCTGACAGCAGAAGGAACCACACCCGGCGGCACAGCCAACAATTCCTCACAGTCGTTGCCCTTGCCACAGACGCCCCCAACTAATGAGCTGGATGCAATGGTTGCAGTGATGGACAGTAAGCTGGCAGGAATCAAAACGTTGTTTAACTTGGAACTTGCATTATCGTTGATTAAATTGGGTCGTGATTGTATAGAACGCATGGGCCAATTCACCAAAATGGCAAATAAGACTGGTTCTGATGCGAAGGAGCAGTGTGAACAGATATTTATTGAACTTGTTCGTCAAGTCGGTGGAAAGCATGTTAAAGCAGGGTTCGACAAGGCAGTTGACACTCTAAACAAGTATGACCCGCATAAAACACGACAGACGATTACGGAGACGACGACTGATGGGGTAGAGCACAATGCAGTCGAACCACTGGCAATTTTTGCCGAGTTGGTGAACATTGGTGACTTGATCCAACAGATGATCCATGTATTTTTTGAAGAGGAATTGGCATTGAAGAATTACATTGATAGGACTGACTTTTTGTCTGGTGCAGTTAAAGCCAAGAAGAGGTTCGAGCAAACACTAGATGATTCGGTTGCAAATGGTCTCAATCGGGGAATTGCAGTACTCATAGATCAAATCGACTTTGTGTTAATAACTCGTCAGCTGGGCAGTGATTTCAATCCACTACCAGGAAGCGGCAATCATGACCTTGGCCCAACGCCAGCAGCTAAGCATGTCGTGTCATTGCTCACGTCTCACGTCAAGCTATTGGCTGGGTCCACTGAAAAGTCCGTTATTGATGTTTTCCAGCAAGAGATCGGGGTTCGATTCTTTGGCTCTCTTTGCAAACACATCAAAAGACAAAAGATCAGTGTCGAAGGGTCGATTATTCTGATTAGTGACTTGAACTATTATTATGACTTTATTATTTCCCTCAAGCAGAAGGAACTTTTACCCTACTTCGAAGCATTGAAGGAAATCGGCAATTTATTTTTAATTAGTGGAAATGATGCAAAAGAGCTGGGCAAAACTTTGAGCGATATGTCTCGATTCAGAGGAGTTTTATTACCTGAGGAAGTATATGAATTTGTTCAGTGTAGGGCCGATTGGTTCCAAGTTCGTCGGGAAGTAGAAAGAGTGATGTACGGTTTTGGCGTTGATTGTATGATGATGTAATATTGATTACGACAATTAGGGCTATTATTACGTACGGAGAGAATAAATATTAATCTTAAGAGTGTTAGTTTCGTGCTTATCGCGAAGTTGTTTGGCCATTTTTTCTATTGTATCTGGCGGTTGCTTAAAAGTAGGTTTGATAGATACATTTAGCTCCTTCAAGCTTGCTGGGACCCGCTTAAAGAAATCTTCCCCGGGCATTTGAAATCCGGACAAGTTCAAGCGGGTTAATTGCTTGAAAGAATCCTTACCGGCCAGAGTCCAACACCACGTTTTCTGCGCATCATGGGGAAAATGTAAGCTGAATGATTTTAGCCCATCAGGAGGAGATTGAAACAACGATCTCAATCTTTCTGAATAAGTAAATCCTCTGAATGGTTCGGTATATTTTACATTGAATTTGGTTAAGGAGCAGTTGACGTTCTTGAAATCGAAAGGGAAGGACCAAGTGCAATTTTTCAAAGAAACATCAACGAAACTGTATCGCACAACCTCGTCAGATTCAATTGTAGAATAATCCGAAAGATGGAACCCTTCCAAATGCAGCTTTTTAATACTGGGAAGCTGTTTTAGATCGAAAAGATCAAAATCAGTCAAAGGAGGCTCCTCATTCTTCGGATTACTCTTCAAGTTAGCCCAATCAACCGCAACCTGGGAGATTGCAACCAAATACTCTATTTTGGGGCTGTATGGAATGTACTTTAACCAGCTAGAAGATCCAGCTAAATTAAGAGTCAATTCACGAATATTAGGACACATTGCAATCAATTCGCCAAGTTGTCTATCTTTGTGCCATTCGCCCCAGCTTGAGGCATTGGAGATTTTAAGGCCAACAATACATGACGAGATTTCCTTTTGCTGATTCAATTCATGGATAAACTTGTCCAAATTTTCCCATGTCACGTAAACACGATGGAAAAGGAGGGGCATCGATATTTTCCTTAATCTCCAGCAGCTGTACGAAGTAGAAAGGAGGTCCATTATTGATTCTTCTTTGACATTTTGTAAAATCATCAACAGAATTTCTGCTGGCAAACTCAAAAGGCCAGGTGGATCTGTACTCATGGCGCAAGAGTCGTTGTGTATGAATCATTCATTCCGTCCCTTGGTGGTGATAACCTATGGATCCTGTCGGTAATTGTCGGAACGGGTGGGGGCGGGTCATAAGACTCAATTTCGAGTTTTCTGTGAATTTCGTCCTGTCCTGTGGAGACATAACGTTGTGTACAATTGTAGGAACAAAAAAAAAAAAAAAAAAAAAAGGAAAAAATTAACAAATAACATAAATACGTTTCTAATAAAAGGGTCCCTTTCGGATCTAAGGAACCTGGCAATTGTGTGCAGGCTGATCTTTTTATGGTGGCGCTTAGTGGCACCTCGGACAGAAATGCGTCTGTGACTCTCAATTGCCATCACTCCGTCAATATAGTTACACTTGAGCGTAGTATTTTTACCATGAATAATAAATAAATGATCTATTTTTCAATTGGGTCGTGAATCGCGTGGGATAGCGAGATCCAATCTCGCACGCCGGTTATGAAAGGGTCATTGTTCGAATCGGGCAGTGATTCATGGCCCCAAACAGTTACTTTACTAAACGTAGCCTGTGCCTTGAGTACCTTTTCCACTAGTTCATTTGGCTCATCTTCATCTTCATCCTCATCTTCCTTATGTGATGGTGGAGGGGCACTTCTTTTCATAATAACGCCTAAGTGATAAAACTGGTTAATATGGGCACCGGTGATTCAAAAAAATACCAACTTACCTCGATAGTTGTCAGCTATCTGGACCTCTTCTCCGAGTAATCTACGACCCCTGAAATATGCCACGCGTTTCTCATTGGATTCCTGCTGCTTAGTGTCAAAATATTGAGAAACGTTCGCTTTTCCAGAGTAATGGATTTTACATGGCACAACGTGACATTCCGTGGATTTCTTGGATCCGTTTACGGTTGGCTGGACCTGTATTCGCGGCATGAGTTTGGTCGAAAAAATCTGAAGTATTGAAAAAGCTAATGATATTCACAGGAAAGTGGACAGCCGCACCACCGCGTTTTTATACTTCTGTAGGGATAGCAGAATTTGAAATCATAAAAACAACGCACCATCTGTAGTTTCTAGTTTGTAAAAAGAATATTACAAGATATTATTACATTACAAATCATTCTGGCTTGTAAAAATTGCCATACATTAATTCAATTGAGCATTTGCTCGAAACTTTCTAACAGTTCAGATTATATTCCTAGTATTACATAAACAGATTAGTATGTATATCTAAACGCTTGGAATGTGGCATTAGCATTGGCAGAGGAACCAAATTCTTCAGAAGCATCAAGCTCGCCATTGTCCAATTTCTTGTTAAGGCGTTTCAGGACGGTCCTCAAAGCCAAGGCACACAAGAAAGCACAGAAGATGAAAACTGCGTTGCAAATAAAAGCAACAAGAAATCTAGGCTCTGCAGAAGTTGGATACAAATATGAATTCCAAATGGACGTAGAATCAGACATACCATTCATAAGAGACAAGGCAACAGCACGCTTAGATGCTGGTCTAGGAACAATGTTTGGCATCCATGTCAATATGACCGTGTATGCACAATACAACCCAGACAACATGATCATCATAGCGAAATATCTTGCACCAACATTAAGGGTGGATGCAGAGATGATAAAAGCAACAATAGCCACACACATTGGAATCACAATGTGGTAAAATCTTTCTCCAGTCTTGTCAGCATGTCTTGCATTCGCAAAAGTAGTTATAACACATAACATATAAGGAGGGGCAGAAAGCAGAAGGGTAGTGGTGGTACTGAAATTCAAGGTTCCGACAACTGTAGGGAAAAAGTTTGTAACACCGCAGGCAGCAACCAAGAACAGTAGAATTCCTGATCCGAGCCAAACTTTGATATCCTTAACAGCAAGCTTAAAGCCTAACCACATGGACTTGTCTCCGTCTTCAATCATATCATCTTGACCCACTTCTCTACGAAGTCTCCACAGAGCCATCTCCCTTTCTTCCTCGGAGAGCCATTTGGTGGTGGCAGGGAAATCAGGCAGAATGAAATAAGCGAAAGGAACGACCAAAGCTGTTGCCCCACCCTCAATGATAAAAAGCCATTGCCACGAGTCCAATCCACCGGCTCCCTGCATGTTATTTATAATTGCTGCTCCTAACAAGCTTCCGAATGCACCGGAAAGTAACGAGCCAGAATATAGGACCGCGGTTCTCAATGCCAATTCCTTTCTAGTATACCAAGATGATAACATGAACAAACATCCAGGAAAATAAGCAGCTTCAATGAAACCCAAGAAAAAACGAACACAGACCAAACCACTGAAATTATGTGTAGCAGCGGTCGAGGCAGAAATTGCTGCCCATACCAACATACAGGAAGTAAGATAGACAGAAGGTTTACCAAGATAATTTAGGAACAAATTTGATGGAATTTGCATCAAAATATAACCAACAAATAGAATTGAAACACAGGTTTGGTATTGAGTGGAAGAAAGCCCCAGGCTCTTTTCCAATCCGCCCAATCTTGCTGTAGCAATATTATTTCTATCCAGATAATTCAAGATGTAAATTGCCACCATCATTGGAAGAATTCTCAGATCAATTCTACGCTTCAATTTTTTTTCCAATTGTTCTAGCTCCTCTTGAGAGTAATGCGATAATGACTCCGGAACGTTAAGAACCTGTTTGATATCATTATCTTCGGCAATATCGACCGACTGCATTTTGTCTATTCCTTCAGTCATTTTTTTTCTTTCCCTTTGATATTTTTCGACTAAAGAAAGCAATTTATTTAAATAGTTTTATTTCAATGCGGAGATTTAGTATTATCGGGGATTGTGTGGGGGAACATTTCTTTTTTTTTTTTGGTCACCATTTTCTTACCAAACATCATCTTGATATCAAACCGTTTTTTCTTGGCATCCTGTATGAGATTGTCAGAGCCCATGCTGAGATAGGATTCGCTGATTGTTTTATTTTATATTAACTCCTCGTTACCCTAAATGTTAATCGATATCTATATCAAAAATGCAATTTATCACCAGCCGTACCCCCGCCATGTACCCCCACCGTGCGAGATTGTGATGGCGGTTGTTTGAAAAATATGCCACATAGAATGGATAAAAATTTTATTTCTTATTTCTGATATAAAGCGTTTAAAATATAGATGATGGAATATTATGAAATTCTTTTTTGGCTTAATTTTCAACTGTTGAAAAGCCGGTCGAAAACGAAAAAAATTAACCTTCAATGTTTATAACAAGTATACTGAGCCATTTCACCCCACGCAATCCCATTCGAGGTGTGTGAATGCGGTAAAATTCATGAGTTTCAACAGGGCGATCCCGCTCAGGGATCGCGTTTCTCCAAATGGCATTTTTTTCGCAATTTAATTACTCTGGAAATCATGTTCCATCTATCCTGAGTATAGACGGTTTGATGATAAGAAATTTACCACAGGAGGTCCACCTGCAATTCATAAAGCATGCTCTTTCTTCATCAGAGTTAAGGTACTATTGTATACTGCAGCAATCTGGACCCCTTTTGGATTTCGTGGATGCCCATATCAACAAAAATTATTCAAATTGATGAGCGGCATGTTTTTGACCTCAATTGGTAAATTTACCTATGTAACTGGGAAGGGAAAGAAAAAAAAAGGAGTGATGTATGTGGCACAGTACATCTATTTCTAAGTTAAGGCTTTAACGTCTTGAAAGTTAAACTAATAACGGTCATAAAACCATTATCATGTCACCAGTTGGATTGGCGGTTATTGCAATCCCATCAGAGACGGAAAAATAGCTTATAATCAATTAGTTAATTGACTATTAAGAAGAAATAATTTTTTTTATTTCTCTCTGGTATTTGAAAGGTTCTTTAGGTGGAATTTTTGGCACTCCCCGCCACAGTCCAATTGCAATGTCTCAAACTTGCGCCGCACGACCCTTTAAAACCTTAAAAATAGGTTCAATTCACAATAGATTGATACTTTGAAACATTGGTTCATATCAATCGACCTTTTGAAACACATTTCAGTATGAAACTGAGGGCGAGGGATTTCTTAAGGGCATATACTGCTGGACCGATCGAAATCGTTTGCAGTACAGTAATGATCACTTGTATTTTGTATGTTTTCTATTTGAGTGCAATAAGACCGAAGACGGGAATGGTTGCAGCTGCTAAAGAACCGAGTTCTGAGATTATGAATATATGGAATAGTGTTAAAGTTTATGGTGCTTTTCCAGTAGCCAGATATTTCGCTCCTCAGTACGGATTGGCGATTTTTACTGCGAGTTTGTGTTGTTTTCTCGCAGAAGCTGTAATGGAATGTTACTCTGCAAACGATGGTATAATCATAGATAAAAAAGCACGCATTTGCAATCTTATAAGTTCGAGCACTGCTATGCAAGTAGGAGCTATGTTGTATAGGACAGCAGCTAGTCGACATCAATAGTCGTGAGTCGAATTGCTTAAAACGAGAACGATGGTGCAACGTGTTTCAAGCGGTGTTCGACACCTAAGTTAAGGCATTATACCCACTTTTTCCTGACAGGCCACTGTCAAAGAGACTTTTCAAAAGCAGTATTGGAATTGGATTAGCTATGAAAATCCTGGGTTTCAATTCGATCCTCAATGGTCAAAATTTAAGCATCCTCACTTTTCCGCCGTGGATCCGAATCAGCCGATAATGCATTATTGCTCTCATCAGCTGAATTATAAATCCTCTATCTATTACCAATGCTTACAACATATAATTCCAACAGTAAAGAGAGGGGACCTTTATTATCTTTATTTAATATCTTTAGAGTTTTTCCAAGGAAGTAGGAACACAGAGTAAACTTATAATATGCATTTGACTACCTTTTGAAACCAAAGTTGATCTGGGGCTTCAAATCCACGTAACTCCGTTTCTGTTGTAATACCTATTTTGGAAACTCGCAAGCCAAAATAGGGGAGCACTCAACATTGCAATTGATATGGTACGTTGTAAACCTGGTAAGACTCATATTATGACAATCCACCTGCCAAACTGTGCCCGAAAGAATGGTTAACCGTTCTGCCGATATGCTCACCCACAAAACTATTGAAGCGATTGATGGGTATGAATTGACATAATTAGTAGCAGCAGTATTTCCAAATATATACAGTCAGCCCTAATGAAGTTGCCGAAAAGGATGATTTTCAAGTAAACTACACAACAGCCCAGTTCTTCCTTAACCCCGCCTTTCGTAAAAATACGAGTCCATGCATGATGCGCACAAACCGATGTTGATCCGACGACTTAACACGATGATCCTGCAGATGAACCATGAAACGTCGGTAGAACAAAGCTTCTTCCTCTTCTGACCCTGAAGGAATTATTACAGAACACACAACTATTTTGTAGACAACACCCAAATTAAAAAATGTCCATAAATTTGAGGAAAATAGACGATTTGTTATGGAAGGGGCTTTAAAAGGCGCGCGCTGATAAAACAAATCCTGAATGCTTTTATTATATCGCCTTTCAGACTACACTAAGTGCGTGAACCATCATATTGATCGTTCGGTTTTATATCCAGTTTCTGTCATTACAGCAAGGATAAAATTAGTATAATCTAGCTGTTAGAGCGTTTGGTGTATAGGTTTTTTCAGATTACGTGTCGTCTAGAAATGAAGTTGAGTTTTCTAATCAAAAATAAAATAAAAAAAAGAAAAAAAAATAATCATATTGTTTGGCGCCTCAGTCAAGAGAGATTAGGAATATACTAGGAAAGCCACAAGTATAAAACCAGTAAGATTCGCCATTGAAAGTAGGAAATCAGGAATGCCTGTTGACCTACGTGACATGTGGAATTAATATTAACCATTAATTTGATTGTTTGCACTGCTATATTATTATTAAAACATGAAAATACGACAATTGAGTCTGTTCTCATTGGCCAACTCATCTCTTAATGGTATTGTCTTGTTTGGCTGTATCAACGGCAGAGACGGACAGAACTAAGGTGTACATGTGGGCTAATATCGATATAGGATATTATGAAATAGGTACCGCATTGTCTGATGGTATCCACAAGACACAATACGATCCTCAGGGACAACAATTACATGGTGTTGTTTCGTCAAACTGGGGTGATGCTATATCAGAAGAAATCATCCCTTATGATCATAATAATAACGCCGATATGCCTGGGGATATCACAGCCCTAACAAATTGGGAACCTTGCATGGCTTATGCTAGAGTAGGTGCAACAGCTCTAATGATGGCGTCTTTGGTGCATGTGGCAGAGTTTATCGCTGGTATTGTTAAAGGCTCATCTGATTATCACGATTGTTCGACGAGATACGAATACATTGACGATGTTTTCGTAAAGCTAGAATATCATGGTGGGAATTGTGATACTACAGAAGAAGAATCAACAATCCAAGTGGGGTCAAAGTGTTTTTGGAGAAGTACGATAAGCATGATGGTGGCAGACTCAAAATACCCGTCGTTGAATGCGTGAGAATGATTCACAAGGGCACATACAGAGTTACGATGGCCATTGGTCACAACGAAGCTGCTGTTCATAATATTGAATGTGAAGGTCTGGGGAAGGGTGTGTGTGTGTAAATGGTGGCAAGAAGATAGATAAATTTGCCTGTCTGACTTGTTTAGAACCATTTATTTTAGCTGGGAGCCTGAAGGCATTAAATTGCGCTTATTATTGTAGCAAATAGAGCAATTGAGTCAAATATAGCGATAAAATCAAGATTTGGATTCGCAGTGTAACGCAAATTGATAGTGACTGATACGTTCAAGGAAATGGAAATCTTGGTTCCATATCGCCGCATGAGACGGGAAATTTGCGTGTCGTTTTCCAAGATGGAGAGGAAAATATATACATTCTACTGCGGACATATCGATGTTTTTAGTAACTATGAATGACCAATTGCCCTTTATTTAACCCGATCAATACTCTCCATGAATACTGACGGTTCAATCACAGAATAGTCGTTTCTCGCAAATGGAAGAATAATAATGAAAAAAGCAGAAGAAAGAAAATGCGAGAAAAAAAACAACAACTGAAACAACACTAAGTTATATATACATATAAATATAAATATTACTAAATTGCTTTTCGTCGACACCAAAATCTCCGAAGTAGATGATACACACTGTCTGAAATACACCAGAAACGCACTTCTCGGTTGGGAGAAAGAAACTCACATCTCATCACAAATTATTATCATGGTTCGATTCAACTATGTGGTATCCCGGTGAGTGAAAGGATATATTGTGAGGAGTCAACGACTTGAAATGCTAATGGATATATATATAGAACTGTGGACCCCTTGTTAGGTATTGGCGTTGGGGTTTTGGGGTTCTTTCTGTCGGAGAAAAAGGAAAATCGCCCAGAGGGCCACACGTTAAAGGACTTGATTGTCAAACGATGGAACAAGCAAATCTGATTTAGTTTTCAAATCATTTTATTATTGTAAATATATATATATATATAGATAGATGGGATGGCATTAATGGATTAATTTAAACAGGAATTGTGGGATGCTGCTGCTGCTGCTGCTGCTGAGGTGATAACTTTTTGAGTTTCTTGGATGATTGATTGCTATCTTCATCTTCAGGGTTATCTATTGCGGCCGAGGAGGTCTTCCGCTTCTTGGAAGTCTTTTCACTGGCCCTTTTCTTTTTACTTCCGTTGGCGGGGTTTGTGGGTTTTTCAAATGTCTGTTCAGTCAACACATGAGGCTGGTTTCGTTTTAACCACTCCAACAAACTCATTGGATTTCTAGGTGGTGGCCGTGAGTTTTCATCAGAGGAATATTCAAAGGCGTGGTCGTATAGTTCACACATATGCTGCCCGACCGCGTTCAGTTTGACAGGTTCGGCCGTTTCGTCATTGTCGTCTATATGAATTTTGGAATTTTCCGGTAAATGATCGTTTCCATATGCTCTCATAGCCTCTAACATATCCAGTAACCTGGCTTTTTCTCGCGCTAGTCGATTAAATATTCTTGTAGCCTGGACATCCTGCACATGTAGTTCGTCCGACGTCAGCATGACCTGGTTGAACTTGTGTTCCAGCTTTCGATACTTCTTCTTGAAACTTTTGTATGGTACCCTTTCGGCCTGTTTTTCTTCTGGCTGTTGGTTATTCGTTATATTTTCTTCGTTATTATTATAATTCTTATTATTACTGTCTTGTGGCTCCTGTTGCTGTGCCTGCTCTTGCTCTGCACCAGTATTTTCATGGTCAGTCTTTTTGTCGGCTTCAACTTCTGCCTGAGAAGGTTGTTGATCCGTGTTAATACTCGTGAACATGTTTGTTTTGTCAGGTTATGTCGTCAAAATTTCGTTTGCTGAGGTGTGTTACCCATTTAGGCCCACGAATCAACTCGATCACCAAAATTTGTCTTCCGCCCACGGTGGTCTAACACTCAAAACCCTCCCAAAGGCTTGAAAATTGAACATTATAATCAAATCGTCAAAATCAAATTATCAGATGAAATTTTTTACTCAGAAATTATATAATCATCTATTATATACCTTATCATTATAAATTATATTGAAAATATCAGTTGTGATTCTTTATTGTTGCGTTCACCGGGCATTTTGATTATCTCCTGGCTTACTTCCCCCCGAAGGAAATGAGGCATATCGGCCACACACGAAGTATCATTTATACCTCCTCCTCTCTTTGTCGGGAAAAAACAAAAAGCGCGCACACGCACACTCCGCTCTAATAGTTTTGTCAAGCGCCAGCCAAAAATCAAGGTATGGGGATCGGACCGAGGCCCCGACAATGGTACTTTTTCCCCCAGCTTTCTTCACGATTATCTCTGCTGATTGATTTGGCTGACCAACGAGGGTTTTTTTTTTTTAAATTCACAAATGTCTTCATTATTCAAGGACAATCTGCTGAACAGACGTATAGAGCCACGGGTGGGCCAGATAGATGCTAGCATTCTGGACAGTGAGTTGCTGTCCATGCTCAAGACTCAGCTTTGGCAGGGGTTCAAGCATTTCCGACCAGATATCAAAGATAAATACGAAAGCGAATTGCTGCTACTGTTGAAATTGGCATTGTTCAAGTTGACAGTATGGGACCATTCGGCAACATACGGTGCAAAGCTGCAAAGTCTGCACTTTGTAGACGCAAGATCCCGAGTGAGTAATCGTCCGATTAGCGTCTACCAAAAGGTGGGATATGGCGTCTTGGTCGTAGGTGGGTCGTATATATGGGAAAAACTCGATGAATATTTGACGAGAGCCAGCTACTCTGCAGATGAGTCCAACTCGGGTAGAATTGAAAAGTTGCGTGCATTGAGTGATAGATTGGCTTCGCTCTGGTCAATGTCAACCCTGGCCAACTTTTTGTTATTCCTTTATTCTGGTAAATATTCAACTCTGATCTTGAGAATCTTAAAAATCAGGTTAGCGCCAACTACTCGAAAGATGTCCCGACAAGTCAACTTTGAGTTCCAGAATCGACAATTGGTATGGAATGCATTCACAGAATTCCTTCTGTTTATTCTGCCGCTTTTGAACCTATCCAAGCTCAAGCGGGCAGCAACTAGATATTTCACTAAAACAGACTCCTCCAAGTCCGAGGCGGGCGAATTGTCCTTCCTCCCCGAGAAGACTTGTGCTATTTGCTACAAGGAGGATGAAGGCATCGTTGCAAATAAGGATATTACAAACCCATACAAGTCCTCTTCATGTGGACACACCTATTGCTATGTGTGCATTAAAAGTAAAGTGTTGGAAAGCGAAGGCGAGGGTTGGGACTGTCTGCGTTGTGGACAATTGATCCAATCGATTGAACCTTATGTTGACGTGGATCCTAAGGCAATCATCGTAAAAGACATTCCAAAAGACGATAATGAAGACGAGGGTTCGGAGGAGAACAGGGAAACCGAAAAGTCAAGCTCTCAGAACGCCGTTGAATCAACCACAACAACCACTGAGCCCACAAAGACAACCGTTGACAATCAACCTAATGAATCCGAATCCGAAGCGGAATCTGAATCTGAATCTGAGTCTGAGTCAGATTCGGAGAATCAAGGTTCAGGATTCATAGTGGCTGATGACTTTTAAACTCAATACCTTCCTACAGACTACTCGCATTAGCTGATCTTTCTGGGGTTTCACACCGTTTTCGGATTTTATGTTCCAGAAAGTTCCGCTACAAAAATCCATGGAGAAACTTTTTCATGATACTAATTAATCAATTAATTATATAAATATGCAATGTCAATCATCGGCTGCGCCATTCTGGGCTTGTTTCCTGTAAAATTCTACCACTTGTTCTGTGCTCGTCGCATCTTCTGGACCCTTGTCCTCCCGAACTCTAATAAATCGTGGGAATCTTAGGGAAATTCCCTTTCCCATCTCATTTGCACCAGCCCTGTACACCGGCGACAGAGACAAATCTGCAGTCAAGATTTCCCAGACATACTTTGGCTCAAACCAAACATCTGGTTGTTGATTGGACGCCGTGTCATGGCTGATATAAGATTTTTTATGATCTAAAACTGTCCCACTCAATTGCTTATGGAACTCTTCTAAATTGGCTTCTGAAAACCCAGTCCCAATTTTGCAAACTGTTTCATATTCTTCCGTATCATAGTTGTAGCATCCTAAAAGGAAACCACCATAAACGTTTGTTCGCTTCCCTTTTCCATGATATGCACCCAGAACAACCAAATCTAATGAATCACCAACCCCAGAAAGGTAATCCTTCTTCAGCTTTAGCCAATTTCTACTCCTCTTACTAGGCTCATATCCACTCTCACTTCCCTCGAACATTTTAATCATCAAACCTTCGCAACCATCCTTTATACTTTGGTCAAGGAATGCCTGAATTTCTTCAGTGTTGTCTGTATTCATGGATTTTGCGTGAGCAAATTCACCTTGGACTAACTGAAAGTTTTCTTTGATCTTTTCACGACGAGTCGCCAACGACTCTTGTAGTAGCGATTTACTGTTAAGATATAAAATATCAAACACAAACAAACAGATTCTAACAGTGATAGAGCCCTCCTCCACATCCTTACGTTTCCTCGTAGATAAGACTTGGAATGGCAAGATCTTGTTTTGTTCTCTATCCCACGCAACTGCTTCACAGTCTAAAATGAAACTGGTAACATCGTTAGAAGCAAATTTAGGCGCAATGGACACAATATCTGGATATCGCTGCGACATATCTTCAAGATTTCTAGAATAAACATGGTATTTCCCATCCTCCGTCTTATGAACTTGGGCACGTTCTCCATCATATTTGTATTCACAGGTAAAGCTTTGTCCACTAAATCTGTCCAAAATCTCAGTAATCGATTTTGTAGGTTTTGCCAACATTGGCTTCAATGGAATACCTGGCGTAATTTTGCACGTTTCTGCTAGATTTTCCAATCCCTTATCAATAATGGTGTCAATAATGATCTCATAGTTAGGAACTTGACAGTACACATCACGCAGCAATTCCTCTGCCTGGGATACTTCCATAGGCTTGGATTTCTTAGATCCGGATTCGTTTTCCCATGCGAGGAATGCTTGAGCCAAAGAGGTCAAAACTGACTTCTCGGCAACACCAATTCGAAGTTTACCTTCCAAACTTCTGACTAAAAATTTAGCTTCTACTCCCTTGCATGCAGTAACCATACGTTTTATACCATTAATTTTCCGTGTCTGACTAGCTGTCCCCGATGCATTCGCTATTTCGGTCAATCCTTCAAACACGCTGTTCACCGTCAATGGCTTCGGACTGAACATTGTAGCTTGAAGCTTCCTAGATTCTAAGGCAACAAGTCCGAGATCGCCGAGCTTGTGGTAACTATTTTTAACCTGCGCAAGGGTTCGACCAGTACCTTCTCCAAGTGCCTTCATAATAAGTGACTCTCCAAGTCCCAACTCCAAACCTTCATATTCTGGACCTAACTTGTTTATACAGAGATAAGTTACTTTGCCCAAATCATGCGGGTTTACTCGCAACACTTGTAGGAAGAAATCCGTCAGGATGGCATTGATCTCTAACCGTTTAGTGGTAGCTTCAACCTTTTCAAATATATCAGTCAATGCACGATAAGGGATTGGCTTCCCAACAGCCATGGATCCATCAGAATTATCCTCATTGCTATTATTAGCCGCCTGTTCAGACACTTTCGGTTTTTTGGGCGAAGTGGCCGTTTCAGTCGACTTGTCCAATTCTCTTTTTCCCGCCAAAGAACTGTTAGCGTCAGAACTTGAATTCTGTTGCTGTTTTGGTTCAGCTCTCTTTTTCGGTTTGAAAAAGTTATTCAGTGTTTCTTGTGTAATGCCCATCTTCGGTTGCTGCTTGCTCATGGCTGGTGTTAGTGAAATCCGCCTTCGGCTTATTGTATAGAGCGAAGTGCTCGTTCTTTTGATCCCGAACCTAGTAAGAATAATCACTGTTTCTCAAACTGCTTCTTGTATTTAGAAAAGACAACTGTTTGCCACTAAATATATCCACAGCCTTAGGAAGTTAAATATTGATATTTTGTCAACTCTATTAGTTTTTACGCGTATACTTGATTAACGCGTCGTCGCGACCGTGATTAAACACAGCCGCACAGTTAAACGCAGTGCTTAGGTTAATTCTGTTGTGGTTAGCGCTACATCATAAATCTAACGTAATCTATGTAATATAATATATCTCATGATCATTATTTTGGGGTGGAGCTGTTGTTGTTATTTGCGTTGCTGCTGGAATGCCGACCCCTACGTTTTTGCTTTCGAGCCATCTTCTCTAATAGATAAGATGTATCAAAAAGTTCAAAAATAAATCTCCTCACTGGCAGCTTGTAGTGATATTTTTCAAGCATATTCACAGCTTCAATGAACAAGTCAACAGATTGAAACCTGTCACCATGTCTAGCTTCTAGCTTGACTAGTTGTTTGGAGGCATCGTTGGCCAAGATTTGGTTGCTCAGGTTAGACAGTTCCTGTATAATCTTTCGCTTTATTGGATCCTGAATTGGAGGAAAATCAACCACTTCTTCTAAATCCTTTTCAGTGCTCGCCGCCACCTCTTCCAAGGTGTCGTCTCCCAAATCATTGTCATCATCGTCGTCGTCATTTTTGTCATTATCATCATCATTAATGTCATTGACCCCTTTTTCATCTTCATTATGAAAAACTTGAGACAAAGAATATGGCAATGAGATGCCCACAGGGATGTTCATTATCTTTAATACGGAATCCCAGCCAAATTCATCCAAAATTTCCATTCCTTCTTCTGTCGAAGATATCAACCCTAAGGCAAAGATTGCTGTGCCTCGCAGACTACACACACCAGCTGTCTCTGCAATTTCGACAATGTCGCCAGTGACGTTGCAATTATCCAAAAAAGGTGCACCTTTAGGATTGGACCCAATATTGCCTACAGCCCATATGCACCCTTTGACTTTAGTGATAATTTCCTTATCTTCCACCTCATTTTTGTGCTCGTGAATGTATTCCACAAATGAATCAAAGTGACCCTTGGACTGCAGAAGTTGGCAGCCTTCGGTGGTCAAAGTAAGTTCACCATAAAAATGCCGTGGCATCATGGTAGGAGCATATTCCTCAGGTTTCATATTTGCGGACTGTGATACCCATTTGGTTTGAACACTTTCAAGGTACTCCTCGATCTGTACCACATAATTGTCATTTTGGCCTAGGAACCAATTATCCATCTCCACGTTGACATAATCTAAATCCTTCAAATATTGGAACCCGCTGGATGTCGACAAAAACCGTAACAGAAGGGGGGTCCCGATTTCCCCCAGGTGATCTAACGATGGTTTTAGCTTAACGAAATGCTTCAAGTTTTCCGGAACGTTACAGAAAATTTCCAGAACTTCAACCGCCAGCCTACAAACCTCGACATCTGGATCATATAGCTGGGTTACAAGCAACCCTACTACCCACTTTTGAGTTTCTGGCTTGGAACGTAGTAATTTCCTAAGGTGTCCGGTTGCAAATAATCGCACTTCCCGTTGCGCCGTTGTTAACGTCTTCGCTAGGATAATTCTAGGGTGACCCTGTAAGTTATAATCCATGGATTCCAAAAATCCGCGGATAAGGTCTTCTCTGCTGCTTAACTCGCTTAAATGATAGAACATGTTAAACATTCGCCATCTTTCCAACATTAACATACCATTTGGATCTGCACTTAGAGTACCCAGCAACGTAAAATAGCCATAACTCAAAGTGTTTGCCAGTCGTTGACTAGAAAACAGTGGTTCTGGTGAAGTTATACCGCTCATAGGATCTAACTGAGCTAGACATTCGGCTATCTGACGCAGGAGTTTGTTTTCTGTCAGGTATTTGACGCCCTCTTGATTGTACAACAAAGTTATTAAGAGGTCACGGCCAACATCAACGTATTTCTGATTAGGTTTCGTCCTCTTAATTGAGGAAAATCTGTATTTGAAAGGTCGATAAAATGAAAATAAGCGCTTCATAAACTTTGTAGTTTTGATCGCTTCTTCCAGTCTTCTAGGGTTCAAGAGTGGACCGTGAATCAACTCAGACAGCGCATCCCAGTTCCATTTTGTGAAAGTTTTAGTATTCAAAACTTGAGTATCCATCAACAACTGCTTAAAGCTGGCGTCGTCAATTTGCACGCCCATTTTAACCTTCACTTGGTTAGAGCGGCCACTTGAATATTCTTTAACCGACACGTTCGAAATGTTACTAGCTTCCTTTGCTGAACGCGCTTTATGAATATTTCGAGAGATCTTGTCTATTTGGTAAATTGCCCCGGAGCCCAAAGCACGGTAATCACCATCATCGTTATCCATTGCCAGGGAAAACAAATCGGGCAGTGTTGCAATGTTTTCCACCTGCTGACTAGGTAAAAGTTTTCCAGTCATACTTATTATCTCTGAAAGTAATAACGTAGCCTTTCTGGAGTTACCCACATCATCGTTTTTCTCTAATATTCCAATAAGGACTTCAATTAGGCCGCACTTAATAAATACTTGTAATAAAATGGAGGTGTACTGGTCGACAAACCTGCAATCCACATCTTCGGATCGTTTTTCACCACTGAACTCCCGACTTAGATCCGGCACTCTGCCAAAAGTGGTGAGACGGCGACCTGCCAGGAATGACGATGACCAAGAGAGCGGTTTAATCCTGAAAATAGAGAAAAACAGATCTAATAAGACATCTCTGAGAACAGGCACTGGCACTTTCATGCATTGAACTAAGACCCTCAGGGAGCTGAAATCGTCAACTGAAAATGCGAAAAGACCAGCCCAGGTACGTAGTACATATGAGAGGACTTTTGCACTGTTCAAAAGTCTCTCGGAATGTACATGCCCTCGCACCTGGAAATCTGTGAAAGCAGAAATCAAATAATCCAAATCTCTTCCATCACGAAGAAGTTTCCTATCTTTTGGTGCATCCATAGAATAAATAATAGCCATTGCCATTGGAACAGACAATTCATAAGGTCCCTCTACGATGCATTGAAGGAGTATACGAATGCCACCGCCTACGGCTACTGCCTCGGCATTTTGTAAAAATATTTCCGCCAATGTCTGCACGCATATAGTTCTCAACTTGTCATCATTTTGCTCTGCTACAGACACAAGTGCTCTGATTACGCTCAATGAGATTTCAAAAACACCATTGGGCAAGTCTAGAAATGCTCTAATTAACTTTACCGCCTGGACTCTTTCAATCTGACATTTTGAGTCTTTTGTGAGTGTCCTTATTATTAAATAATCAGTTTGAAGCCCCCTTATGTTTCTTATTGATTCCAAATCTGTAATTGCGTATCTTGCCACTCTGTAACCTGCTGCAATCACTTCTGTCCTTTTGTGAAGCAGCAGTATCCGAATGCGATCACCCACTTGGGCCATGGCTAAATCATACTTTAATAGTGGGTGACGTTGCAGTAAACTTACAAGATCGTTGGCTCTAGCTATTAGGAATTCGGACTCTTGCCTAGAACTTTCTAACGATTGCAAGATATCTCCAAGAGACCATGTTGGACTTTCTTGTCCAGGATCTATTTCCTCTTCTGAACTTGGTTCAGGCGTCTCCTTAGTCAACCCCGGGGTTGCTGTCGTTGATGATGATCCTGTTGTAACTGCAGACGAGGTAGCGACATCCAAACTAGATTTAGATAACCCGAATTCATTCAATTGAAGTTGAAGAAGTTGAATCTTTGCATTGGCTGCATCCAGTTGAGATTCAACCTGCTGCTTGTATTCCTCCTTTCCATCTTTTAGTTTCCTAGTATCAAAAACCTAAAACCAATCATTAGCCATGGAGATTCAAACATATGAATATGTCTGTTGCAATCATACTTGTAACAAATTCTCTGCACCCTCTTTGATCTTATTCTCAATCTCCAATTTCGCCAAAATGTCGTTGACCTTTCCATTATCATTACCACGACCCGTGGACCTTGAATCCCCAGTCTTCGACGACATTTCACTTCTAGTATCAAATGACATACCAGAGTAAAGTCAATAAATATAAATATAAATATATCCGGGTAAAATAATAAAGTATTAACCTTATAAAACGATTGTTGCTGCAAGTTTGTGTGACGGGAATAATAATCAGTATAGAAGGTTCATACTGTGAATGCAAATATATGGGATCGTTAGTAGGAATGCCTTCTCCGTTTTAATTTCCCGTTCCAAAACACAGTTATGTGTGGGTTCAGTGTTGTGAAGATGGTCTTGAATGGGAGAAATCCGCATTTCTTACTAAGCATCGTCAAAAATATTACTGCTAACTTTCCAAATTGAACAAAAAAAAAAAATAAAATAAAATAAAACCAAAAAAAAAACGACAGCTAAAAATTCATAAAGCATTCAGATATAGATGTCGATATTGAACACTTCTCTACGGAGAAATGTGGCTTCAATGGAGAGTCGGCATAGATTTCTGAGGTCTATCTGGAGGGGGGTTGCAACTTTGGATCGAAACCTGTCGGAGAAACAATTGGATGGGATGAAATTCATACGAGACGAAATAGAGCCGATACGAAAACAATTCGATGAGATATCTGGGAATAGAAAGTCGTTAATAGGGTTGTCAAAACTGAGTTCCGAGGAGATTTCAAGGGCCGTTCCTATGGACAAATATTTGGGCGAAATTTATCCCAAGATGCTTTCCTTCAACAGCTATAACAGGAAAACTAATATATTTACTTCCTTCCGGAAGCAAGCACAGGATATTGAGGCGCATTGCTTAATTGAATTAATGTCGAATAATTGGTCCAATAACATAGACACTAGGATATTCACTTTGGATCTCATTTCACAACTGATTTATAGACATGAACTTTCTGATGCACTATACATTCTCATGCGACTTATCGAGAATTCATTCACTAACCAAGAGGTTTTAATGTACCAAACGGAGCTTCAGAAACTTGGCTATTTTGTGAGGTTGGATATTCCACTGCGAAAAGCAGTTGTCAATTTCTTCCAACTTGCTCAAGATAAGTACAGACGACAGGAATTGGAGTTCATTCTGACAGACTTACTCATTCGAACTGCATTATACCAGGGTAAGCCATTGTTAGCATCCTCTATTGCTTTAAATCTAAAATCCCGGAAGATACAGTCTTCAATTTTAAGCAACATCCTCACTGCGTTGTCCTATAGCCATAAAGAGGCTGGCCCATATCACGTCCTAGCTGTGCAAAAGATTATTGAATCTTTTCCCAAAAACATGATACATATGTCGTCAACTACGAAAGCTCGCCTGTTGGGTCTCAGTATCGGTATGGCTAAGTCTTATAACACACCATCAATCGCCAATGAATGTTATGCATTAATTAAACATGTTGACGGTGGTGAAATTCCTCTCTCGACACAATACAGACTTTTAACGAAGTACATCCAAAGCGGAACACTAGATCGTGCAGCCATGTTGTGGGAGGATATACAGGAAGATACTGACGATTTGGGTAATCTTGACAAATCAATTCTTTCTAAACTAATATTTGCATTTTCAGGCGAGCAAAAATACCAAGTGATAGCGGATAAAATTGTGAGTTCATTGTCTCCATCTTGTTACGGACAAGAGGGACTCAGTGAAGCTCTGTTAATGTACTGCTCAAGAAAACATGACTTCGACCTTGCGAAAAAAGTCTATGCTGCTATACCACAACCAGTCAGGCGCTCCACGTTAACTTATCTACTGCATTTGCATGTCTCTCTAGGTGATGTTGGAGGGACCGAGAAGATCTTAACAGAAATCAAATCTCGTGGAGACGAACTGAACTCTGCGGAGCTTGCTAGGATCGTCAAATCTTTAAGCACCCTTGATAAGGACAAGGCAGGGGCACTAGTTCAAAAATTCCCTCATAATGTTGCATTCAAAGCTTACGGAGCAATTGTGAACACTGCAGTTGAAAATAAAGATTTTGTGGTAGCCGATAATTACCTAAGACTGATGGAAAACCATGCATCCAAGGATTTTCAGAGTGAAGATTTCGGTCTCTTTGCAACTTTATCTATCAAACGGTTACAAGCCTCTCAAGATTTAAAAGCCATTAGAGAGCTATGGCAAGAGTGGATAATTGAAGAGAAATTGCCAAAAGTTAAATACCAAATAATGGCATTGCGGACAATTCTTGACGAATGTATTCGACAGAATAACCCTCAGGAGGCCAGATGGGTGATTGATGAAATGCGAACAATAAATTTCACGACACAACAAGTCCGAAAATATATTTCGCAAAGGGCAGCTCATCATAATCTAGATAAAAATGACAAGAAAATTTGGCAACGACTAATCATCCAATGATCTGTACAGAGATGTAAATAGGCTATAGAAACTGTGAATTAGGTTTTACGATATTTAAGCCTTTTTAATACCTTTGATACTCTTTTTTTCAATACAATTTAAGGAGTATAGAAACTGTACATATTATTATTATTATATTTCCGTCAAGCTTTTTCTATAGTCGCCGTTCTGCACAACTACTTCAATGAATTGCGCCGAGTTTTATTAATAGTAATGATGTGCGCACCGTTTGACGTTTTTGTTGCGCGAACTGGGGCTGCAGGGAGCAAATCTCCTAAAACAATTTAAATTTCACTCCAAGACAGTCCTCGGGAACCAGCGACACGAACTTTAGTAGACGATGGATGATTCCTTTTTGAGACCTGCTAGGCAGGTAGCATTGTCCTTAAATGTTGATCCAGAATCAGGCTTGACTACGACCCAGGCAACGTATGCTAGACAAAAATATGGGGATAATTGTAAGTAGTGACATGAAAGAAGGAAAATTGACGAAACCTTAATAACTCATATATATTTTCACAGCCTTACCAGAAGAACCGCCCACATCTCTTTTTGAGCTGGTATTAGATCAGTTCAAAGATCAATTAACCATAATTCTGCTAGTGTCAGCCCTTGTATCCTTTATTCTGGCCCTGTTCGAGGACGATGCATCATGGACGCCATTTGTAGATCCAATTGTCATTATGACAATTCTCATACTGAATGCTATTGTTGGAGTCCAGCAGGAAAGAGGTGCGGAGGAATCGATTGCAGCATTGAGTGAGTACGCAACCACCGAGGCCAAAGTGTGGAGAAACCGTTCTCTGACAAAGATCAATCCAAGTGAATTGGTTCCGGGAGATATTGTGTCATTATCAGTGGGTGACTCTGTTCCAGCCGATTGCAGAATCTATGAGATTTACAGCCATTCATTGATGGTGGACCAATCCATTTTGACCGGGGAAAGTGAAAGTGTAGCTAAGGACACCAGACCAATCAAAGACTCAAAAGCCGTCAAACAAGATCAAACAAACATGTTGTTTTCAGGGACCACTATCACTGTGGGCCAAGCAAAGGCAGTAGTAGTCTTGACTGGTACCAGTACCGCCATTGGAGATATTCACAAGAGTATTACTGAGCAGATTAGTGAACCAACGCCAATGAAACAAAAGCTAGACGATTTTGGTGAAGCTCTGGCAAAAGTCATCACAGTTATTTGCGTTTTGGTATGGCTAATCAATATTCCAAACTTCAACGACCCTTCACATGGTAGCTGGATAAAAGGATCTATTTACTATTTCAAGATTGCAATTGCCCTTGCAGTTGCGGCCATTCCTGAAGGGTTGGCAGTGGTAATCACTACATGCTTGGCCTTAGGTATCAAGAAAATGGCAAAAAGAAATGCAATTGTTCGCAATCTTCCAAGTGTTGAAACCTTGGGTAGTACAAATGTCATTTGCTCTGATAAGACCGGTACCCTGACGTCAAATACAATGTGTGTCTGTACGTATGCCCTTTTGGATCAATCTGAAAATCTCATTGAGTACCATGTTTCTGGAGATGACTTTACACCAGAAGGCACGATATCTAATCTGGAACATGGCGTGGAGCTTGAACTCCCAGCTAAGAAATCCTTCGTTTCACAGGCCATTGCGCAGGTGTCATCGTTGTGTAACTTTTCCGAATTAACCTACAATAGTGTTAAGGGTTCTTATGGCTACATTGGTGACCCTATGGAAGCTGCGTTAAAGGTATTTGTTGAGAAGTTAGGAGCGCCAAAAATGTCAGAAAAGAGATTGTCGTCATCGCAATTCACTCCGTCCAATGATTATTATGAATCCAAATACCCTCGCATTGAAACATTTGAATTTAGCCGTGATCGCAAATGTATGTCAGTCGTTGTAGATTCTGCCGGATCTAAAACAATTTTAACAAAGGGGGCTGCGGAAGTAATCATCTCAAAGAGCACCAGTTTTGTTTTTGATTTCAATAATGGAATCTCGTACAAACAGATGGACCAAAGGAATCGTCAAAAACTGTTGGACACCGCGGCTAATTACGGGAAGAAGGGGTTGCGAGTAATTGCTGTCGCAATGAAGGAAGATGTGACCAATGACGCTATTGAAAACGCGATTTCTAGTGAAAACTTTGGTCTGGTTGAACAAAACTTGAGATTCATTGGGTTTATTGGAGTTCGGGATCCTCCAAGACGAGGCGTAGCTGAAAGTGTCAAAGTTTGTCACCAAGCAGGTATCAGAGTTATTATGGCGACAGGAGATAGTGTTGAAACGGCTGAAGCTATTGCTCGCCAGGTGAACATTATTTCACCTAATGAAGACTCCAAAGGTATCGTATACACCGGTAGAGAATTTGGAAATTTGAGCCGCGAAGAACAAATTGAGGCAGCTAAAACCGCCAAAGTTTTTGCTCGTGTGGAACCAAGTCACAAAAGTTTGCTAGTTGATTGTTTACAGGATTCAGGGGATATTGTTGCCATGACTGGTGACGGTGTCAACGATGCTCCCGCTTTGAAAAAAGCTGATATTGGTGTTGCTATGGGTGCAGGAACTGACGTTGCTAAGTTTGCCGCAGATATGGTATTGGCTGACGGAAATTTTAGTACTATTGAAGCTGCAATTGAAGAAGGAAGAGCCATTTATTGCAATGCTAAACAATTTATCCGATACCTAATTTCGTCGAATATTGGTGAAGTGGTTTCTATCTTCTTGACCGTTTTATTAGGACTCCCTGAAGCTTTGATTCCCGTCCAACTATTGTGGGTTAATTTGGTCACTGATGGACTACCTGCCACAGCACTTGGATTCAATCCACCTGATAACGAAATTATGGTTCGGAGGCCACGGTCCCGCGATGAGCCAATTGTTGGGAAATGGCTGTTCCTCAGATACATGGTAGTCGGATTATATGTTGGAGCGGCTACTGTGTTTGGTTATGTGTGGGAATATTTGTATTATTCCAATGGTCCTAAGATTTCCTATCATCAGCTGGCTCATTTCCACAGCTGTTCAGCTTCATTCCCAGAAATTGGCTGTGAGATGTTCACAAATGAAACGGCCGTCCATGGATCCACCATGTCACTTACAATGTGAGTACCTATTTTCTATGTTTTATTCTCTTTTTATTGCTAACGTTCAACAGCTTGGTCATTATAGAACTTTTTAACAGTGTGAATAGCATAAGCGAATCAGACTCGTTACTAGCATTCCCGCTGTGGAAGAATATGTACCTTGTCTATGCCATCATTCTGTCGTTTGTCCTCCATGCAATGATATTATACGTTCCGTGGTTAAGAGTAAGTTTGAATTGAGTCAAAGAATATCATTTACTAACATGAATCCAGGTTATATTCAGCACTGCCGAATTGGATTGGGAAGAGTGGAAGATGGTTATGTACATCTCTATGCCCGTGATACTTATAGATGAAGTGTTGAAGATTATTGAAAGAGCATACATTCTCCCCCGACGAGAGCCGGATGAGAATAAAGAATTGAACGATAAAAAGAAAACCCAATAGAGTCAAATAATAATAGTAGTAATAATCAGCATAGAAATATATATATATATACAAAATTATGTTATAAATATGTACAAAGTAGACAAACAAATTAGTCTTTCTTAACGGTCAAGGCGTCATTCAATGAACTTTCCATTTCCGCAACGTTCTGTTCTACAGGCATCTCTCTAAGTTCCTTCTCCTTCTGGGCGCCACCCAAGGCACTTTTCATCATGTGGCCAAATTCTTGGAGGGTGGAAACATCTGCCACCCAACTAACTGTGGCAAGTGAAAATGTAAATGCAGAAACAGACAAAATAGAGGCGTTGGAAACGGCCTGGATAGCATCCTTCATCATATTGAAATTAGGCGGTCTTTGATTAGCATCGAACATTAACGGTTGGTCTGTTGAATATTATTAGTCTTTGCCTTTGGTAGCCTGGTATAACATAATTGATACTACTTACACCGTCTAGCGGATACAGATCGACGAACTACAAGACAGGCAGCCATAGTAGCCAGTCCTGCCCCATAAAATCCAATCATCTGCTTAATTTCTCTCTGTGAAATTTCAACCATTTTTTGTGATCAAATATGAAAAATTCAAGGCCGACTTCACTTCTCTTTCTAAAACTCCCAGCCTTTTTTCCCATCTAAACTATCTTTTAGAGTCAGTTTACGTCACTATTGCAAACAAACGTACCTAACTCTATGAAAAATTTCAAGAGTTTTATCAATAGTATAATTATGTATTTTAAAATATAGAAATTTGAATATCAAAGACCAATCAAAACTTTCCTCCGATGATTTTTCTGAAACGAAATTTCAGCGTCTTTAGTTTAAGGCTCAGTTGTTGGAGGTTTTTATCGGCTTGCCGATCATTCCATTTTTCACTTCTCCATACATAACCAATGCATCCACAGTTATCAGAAAAGAAGAGAATCCGTAAGCGACATGTCATATAGCTTGTAAAAGAACAATATTTCTGACACATTACTAGGTTGTGGGGAGTTCATAGAGGCTTTAGAAAGATGCCACCAACTTGATTACACGAAGCGCATGTTTGGAGCTTGCAACGGTCCTAAAGATGATCTGAACCGTTGTCTTCGACAGGAGAGATTAGAACGAACTCGAGAGAACTTCCAAAAGGCGTCTGAGAAACGAAAAGCGATTGAAAAACGATGGAAAGAGATGGAAGAGGAAGAATATGGACCGAACGGAGCATTGAAAAGTGTAGTGGGCAAACAAGTTCCTCAGGGAGCAGAAAAGCAGGTTTAATTTAATATATATATTATCACATTACATAACATTCTTCTAATCTTGTCGGGTCTTTAACAACCTCTTTGTAACCTTATCCTTAGTCATAATATATACCACTGCACCAGAACCACTCAAAGAATCTCTATCCAATGCATTCATTAAAGCTTGAGAAATAGTTTCGAACAAGTCTTCAGGCTCGAGATTTGGTTCCCATAATGATTCGCACATACCATATAATTGTTCAGAGCATGTACCACCAACGGCGAAATCTTTGGCAAATTCTATACATCCAATCAAATCAAAAGAGCAGATGAATGGCTTTTCGGTCTTGGAATTGATCCCTGCAACAATAGGACCAACAAAGTATGGTCCAAATCTCTTTTCGTATAAAGTCGACGAGACTAAATTGGCGAATGTCTCTGGTTCAATCTCCCTTTCTTCTCTCATCTTGTACAAGTTGGTCTTGAACTTCATGACATCAGACACGGTGAGCACGTCGGTAGCTAATCCTGTTAGACCGAGGAATGCATTTCCAAATGGAAAAATCTTTTCGAATTCGTAGGAAACACCTAATGATTGCATCCCGAGTCTCAGGTCACAAGCAATCGCCACACAATCCTTCCCGACCATAGCAACTGCGGAACCACCTATAAAGAGCATTATTAGATCAACTGTATTCCCCAATGATAACGCAGTCCGATTCACTCACCATTGATTTCCTGTGGGTTTGACATGTTCGATTATGTTTCTATTCTTCGGTGTGTATTAGTTTGATATATTCGCCTTCCCAATGCTCGTTAGGTGTTTTGAGTTGTGGTTGTAATTTGTTTCCTCCCAGCCGGGCCGACGTCAGCACTCTGATTCAAAAGAACATAGAGATCGACGAAACTCAAAAAGCTTGATGAAAGTATTATTATTATTATTGTTGTTGTTGTAAGGAATAAATTACGTTATGGGCTATTTAGGAATCTAGATTTTGGAGTATAAGGCTCTTCCTTGTATCCAAGGTGGGGCGATTCCTTGCTACGTTTTTCATCGGCCTCGAGGTTTGATTCTAATCGAGATTCAACGCCCTCTTGAGCTTTGGCAGTAGAAACAGACATTGATGACTTGTCAGTATCAGTTAAAGATCGTGCTACATGGTGAGATTGAGTTTCGGTAGCTACTGATCCTTTTCGCTCCTGAAATTCTTCTTCTTCTGCAGCTGCTAATCTTTCCTTCTTTTCGTTCACACCGCGTTCCAGACTTTCAACATAGGTCTTATACCTAATAACTTGCTGTAAAAGATATTGAGACTTCTTTTCCCAATTGGAATGAGCTTTAGTCCAGTTGGTAGATCCCGGTGTAAATGTTTGCGATATTCGGGCACGTAGAAGGTTGTGTTCTGTTAACATGGCTTCTGCTCGAACAATGTAAGCTTTCAAGCCTGCCAATTGCTTGTCCTCGTCTGCATCAGAGACAATCATGCTCTGTCCATTTGGTCTCCATTCTCGAATATTGATCTTATCAGCAGGGTTGAACGATTTGCTTCCCGCTCTTGGAGACCTAGATGCAGTGGTGTTCCCTGTTGCTGTTGGTTTGATGCTGTCATCCTCACTCAGGGGAACCACACCCCATCCAAACTCCATACTACTAACAGGTTCTTCGAATGGCTCCTTAGACAACCGACCGGCCCAATAATTACAAGTGTATACAAACTCTCTTGCAATTTCTTCGGTTCCGGCTTGGAAGACTAGCAACCCGCGATGTGGTAAGGTTAAAGACCATAAGGCTTCAAAACCCTTTGATTTTTTGGGTGGAGGCAATTCTTGGGCCATAGTATGGCATAGGTGGAACCCATCTACCAAATTGGCATTTTCCATCCAATTGCCTCCACCAACCACTCCATTCACTGGTCCACTGTTTACTGGTTTACTCGCAGTATCAAAATTGAACATCTTCAATTGGCCCCTTTGAACTACCATGAACACTTGTGTCCATTCCTTCTTTTTAGACTTTTTACCGGTATTTGGGTCAATGTAAGGTCTATACTTTAGCAATCCTTCCTTAGTCCATGGTGCCCCTAATAGCTCTAATTCCATTTCCTTAGCGAGTTCCTTTTCAATCTTTTCAAAATCACCGAAAGATTCTTCCTTTATTGAACCGCCCTCTTCTCTGATCATGGAATTCCACAAAAGTCCGGCAAATCCAACCGCATGGCGATTACCGCCTAACGCTGAAAAGTTGGATTCGAATGAAAAGGTAGAGTTCAATGAATCACGGCGAATGGAGTCAGCTGATCGATCAAACCCACCGCCAAATGAGGACAGCCTGCTTTCATTCCGGTTCTCATAACCTCGATTGCCGCGGAATTTGTTTAAACTCATCCTTCCAAAGATAGAAGATGCCCCCGCACCAGGGCCACCAGCCATAATTGAGGACCTAAGGGATGGTGCGGATGAAATATTGTTTTGGTTGTTAGCAGATGCGTAAATGTTAGTTGATGGATAATTTGAAGTAGATTCCACAATGTGAAGTTTTAATGCTTCCTTGGATACAGAAGAATAAAACACTTTGAGAATGATTTCCAGCTGGAATTCCCATTCCTTTGTCAAGGGTTTGGCAGGGCAATCATTCACTAGAGCAGTTGTGTCGTTAGCAGCAGGATTATTTGAAAAAGAAATTGATGATCTCTTGGGTCGGTGAGTTTTGATATGATTCAAGTCCTCTGCAACAGACGTCTTTGGCGAAAGACCATCGCTCTCCAAGCTCTTCGCTGCTTTCATTGCCTGTTTTTCTGAGTTTGCATGAGCCTTGATAGTTTCCAATGTATTGGCAACAAATGTTGGTTTGGTCATCTTCTTGGAAACAGTGTGATCAGCACCATATATATCAGTATTTAACAGAATCAATGCATATGCAATCGTGTAGACCACGTTGGAATCGTAAAACCCATGAGCCGGGTTTTTGTCAACCCAGGCCAACGAAAATGACTCTATCACTCTATTAAGTTGTTGTGATTCTCCCTTCATATATAGTCGATTGCAAAGGTCTCTCAATGCCATCAATATGCTCAATGAATTCCAATTAAACAGACCCATATAGGCCTTGCGTACGTGCTCGTTTTCCTCACTGCCCAACCAACGGGCATATTCATCTTCGTTAAGTTTATCATATACTCCATCGTAAAGCTTTTGTGCCATATCAGTAATATCTGCCTCGTCGTCTGGTCCTGATGGTTTCTGTTTACCATCCTGGGTGTCTTCTTCCTTATTTGTTTCTGGGGACGGCGAAGTGACTGAAATAAAGGTATCCTTGTACGATTCACCTGCTGACGATATTGGCGTAGCTGAATTGTTGATATTAAGGGTAGATCTGGAACCAGTAACTATCTCTGAACCAATGGTACTGATACCCGCGCTGGACACATTCGATTCCTGATAAAAACTGTCACCGTTTTCAGATTCTGATGCTTCAGGAATCGTTTCTGAATGGGGAACATCTGGTCCGATCAAACCCAACCCCACAGGTGTTTTTGGAGTCTTTAATAAATCTGAGTTAGCCATAAATGGTGAGCTGGGCTCGATGTTTAATCGTGGGATTGGATGTCTCGTAACTGTTAAAGGTTCTGGTCGTTGTTTCTGCTGCTTGTTTTTATCACTCTCTTCTAAGGACTATAAAAAAGGGCAATTTAGTTAATACCACCTTTAGGGAAAAAAAAAAAAAAAAAAAAAAAGCAAGAGTTTACTTACTGAGAGCTTTTCCTGTAGTCGCGGTGGTGGTTGAGTCAATGACGGCATCGAAGCTGACGTGCTCACAGTTGATTTTGGTCCATGATTCCCATTCACACGGTTTCCCTCTTGATCCTGCTGCTTAGATTTTGAATCAGAATTAGAGTTTTGCGACTTTTGAACTACGGATTCATGGTTATTCTCCGTATTATTATTATCCCTTGCACTCGATCCAAATAAACGTCTAAAAAAGCTTGACTTTTTTGGCGTCGGTGCTGGGGATCCTGTCTGAGCTGTGTGCGTTTTCGCCATGAGGGAACGTAATCGAAACTAGGCTATTTTGGTTCGAATAATGGACAGGATAACTGCGTCTCCAGAAAAAAAAAAATTGTGTAAATCGTTATAGCTTATTATGAAAAGGGGGCGTGAGACATGAAAAGAATAAGTCTCAGATTCAAACCGACTTTTTCCCTATTTCGACCCACGCGTGGAAATTGGAAAAATATGAATAAAATAAAAAGTGTACTCCTCTGAACAAGGGAAAAAAAAAAGGTGATATATTATGCGACAGTAAAAAAAGGAGTCAGGGGAAGGGCTGTAAGTGCATCTGAAGACATATGCACGAATATGTATGTATTTCACCCATTAGCCTAAGAACTGTCAAAATTTTCAGGGCGTCGTCGGAGATATACAAAGCATGATGATCTGTATATTTTATACGAGCACAGTTCATCATTCACCCCTATCGGAATGCATCATTACAGAATCAATAAAATGGCACTTGATATAATACTGCCATTCTAATTAGTTTGCACCATGCTCAATTCAATACACTCCTACAGCTCTAACGTCGTCGATCGCTTCTCCATTCGATCAACCTTCATATATAACATTTCCCTTTCAGGAATTGGAATTCCCCGGGTAACCACTTCGGAACGCACCAAAAAATAAATTCCAACCTAATATAATGTACGCGGCGCGATCTACAATGTTCAAATTTGGTCATTGTCTCAGATCTTGCATAATTTATTAACAGTTTTTGTCATTTGTGAGATTTGCTAAACGGCTTTTTTCGCATTCATTGCAAACTGCCGAAATTTGTGGTTTCTGTATTGGTTTTACTATGTATTATTATTCAAGCCAAGGAAGATTTTAATTTTTTTTTTTTCAGTTGAGCCATCATCATTAGTAGATATATTGGCGAAATCACAAATCGGACAATCCCGTGTTGCGTTCGACCATGGTCCCACATTGAATAATCTACTAATATCGTCTTACACAATGGATACAATCGGGGAACGATCTAATCGCCGTAGCTAGAAAATTGTGGTGTTAGTGTGGTGAACTGACATGTGATTGGAAACAAATCGATAGCCTGGAATCCTTTCGTTTAGTCTGAGATTATCAGTCAATGCTCTTTTCAACATCTGGTAGAACCTCTGCAAGCAAGAGGTACCTTTGCAACTTGTTTCGGATTAAAAAGGAAGCCGCCAGAGCCGTAAACGTTGAACAACTAAGACTTTTTTTTTTTTGGTTGTGTCCTTTCAAGATCTTATATCGATCAGATAACCGACGCAGATCACGTGATGTAGTATAAGCGCGTAATATAAATTCCAATTAATAAACACGACAAAATTTAGTGGACGCGTCGTGAAAGTTGCAGCCAAAAGACAGAGAACGCATTTAGATACCCTTGTTTTCCATATTGGACTGAAATCATTTAGCTTACGATCATTAAAAAAATATGTCCCAGGTATATGATCTAACGACACAACCACAGCAGCAGTATGAAGTTGAAGAAGTTGCTGGTATTGAGGAAGACGACTCTTTAATACCTCAGAACAATGGCAGCCACCACGGTGGCAAAGAAAATCAACCACCAGTGGCTGCTGCAGAATCGGATGATCTCACCGAAAGGGCCAAAGCTGAAGGCATCCCAGAGCCTGTGGAGGCTTTAATTGGAAGAGAGGGTATTTCTTCCAGCGACGTGAAAAAGCTGCGAGATGCACAATACTGCACAGTCCAGATGGTGGCTTACACGCCCTTACGGGTTCTAATGGGCATCAGAGGGATTTCAGAAGCAAAGGCCACAAAGTTTATCCAAGCTGCCTCGTCGAGTGTAAATATGGGTTTCAGAATCGCCAGTGAAGTTTATAAGGAAAGAACCGAGATGTTGTCTATTACAACTGGTTCATCCAGATTGGACAATATTCTGGGCGGGGGAATAGAAACTGGGTCTATCACTGAGCTGTATGGTGAGTTTAGAACGGGTAAATCCCAGCTCTGTCACACCCTGGCTATCACTTGCCAGTTACCAACTGACATGGGTGGCGGCGAAGGTCGTTGCCTTTATATTGACACTGAAGGTACCTTCAGACCTTCTAGACTTTTGCAGATTTGTGAGCGATTTGGCTTGGATGGCGAAGTTGCACTGAACAATATCGCATATGCAAGAGCATACCATGCTGACCACCAATTGAAATTATTAGAACAAGCAAGAGAATATCTGGCAAGTGCACGATTTTCGTTGATCATTGTTGATTCAATTATTCATCTTTATCGTTCTGAATTCTCCGGTAGAGGAGAATTAGCCGCAAGACAAACCCATTTAGGTAAATTCATTCGCCAATTGCAAACTCTGGCTGATGCATTTGGAGTCGCGGTCGTGGTAACAAACCAAGTAACGGCACAAGTTGATGGTGGTGGTGGAATGTATGCAGGTGATCAAAAGAAAGCTGTAGGTGGGCACATTATGGCACATGGTTCATGCACCAGATTGTATTTAAAAAAGGGCCGTGGCGAGGAACGTGTGTGCAAAGTGGTGGATTCACCTTCCCTACCCGAACATGAAACTACCTTCGCTATCTATGAATCCGGTATTAATGATCCAGAAGAAGATAACACAATGGCAGATAAGGAGTAATGATGATACCCCCGCTTTTCTTTCTGTAAAAACTGTAATGCATTTTTAATTATATATTATTAATTCTTTGGAGCGGGCAATGCTAATGGCTTCTTAGGGCCCGGAAGCGCCTTTTGGAATTCTCTCACCACAATTTCGCACTTAACTTCCCGACAAAGATCTCTTCTTTCGTTTTCTGGGAGCTTGGCAAGGAAATCAACACCAGAAGATCTTTCCACTGCTTCAATTGGAACATAGAAGGATTTCAATGGAGTGTTATTATCAATTGGCTCATTTGGTAACACAAATGCTCCCACAGCTACGCCTTTGCTGTTCTTTGGGTGTTCCTCTCCAATAATAAGTTTAAAAAAATGGGTTGGAACTGCAATATTTGGTGGGTTTCCAATTACCTCATAAGTGACCTTCCACTTCCCATCGACTGGATCTTTCTTAGGTAAGTACAATGGGCCAGTCACAACTCTAACTGATTTATACTGCTTGGTCAACCCCCGAACGAAATATTCAAAATGGGCCCAATAATCCCTATTGAAGCCAACACCCACTTGTGGGCACATGTTGGTCAGATAGAAAGTGTCATTCATCGCATCCTGTGAATACTTTGCATCAGCAGCTGGTGCTTGATGCCCTCTATCATATCCGGAACGGAAGTAATCCTGTAATCTAGCTCGGAACTTTTCTGGGACTCCAGTATCTTCCTTAAAAACACTTTGATCTCTCTTACCTCGGTCAACAGAGAGAGACTCGGCCGTAATATGTTCAATAACCCAGGCAGGGTTTCTCATTCTTCTATCATACAAACTAATATACTCTCCTCGGTTTGCAATGTCATGTACAGGACCAGGGAATCCATATTTTTCAAAATATCCAGCAGGGTGAACAATCATTGAAGCTGCAGCCGCCAACCCGTCTCCAATTGGAATGGATCCACCAAATTGTGCCCCAGGAGCCTCTAATGGTTCAGGAGCACTCGTTGTTGGTTTAGATGACCCCCAAAAATATGATGGTCCATACAAGAAAGACATTTTACCAATAGATCAGCGTGTCTAGGAGAAGTATCCTGCAAAAATCGTTCATCCAGGGGAATTTTTTCATGCGCGCTATACGCGCCATATCATTTATCGTCATTTATTATCATATCACCAATACTATCTATATATATGGGAGTAATTCAACCGAATGACTTAAGTTGGATGTGAGTACCAGCCTCTGATTCATTTGTGTCCTCTTGACTTTGATCGTTATCTCCTTTTCGTAAAATTCGTTCCAGTAATGTCCTTTGCCATTCTGATAACCCTTCTTGAACAATCCTCTTGAATGATACGCTGTCAAAGGATGCCAAATCTATCAGTTTTTCTTTCACATAGTCCAGTCTCTCCTCTGGTGACATTGAGCTATTTCTATCGCCAACGAATTGGATCAAGGTTGGTAGTGTCAAGCTCAATCCACTGACAACTTGGTCCAAATTTTTAAGACCCTTGGTAAAGCCTATCAAGATGTCGTTCACCAATTTGCTTTGCATGTTTAATTGTTTCTTTTGGCTCTGCTCTTCGTCATCTTGAGGATTATCTGCATTTGTAGCCATTGATACTAAAGATGGGATAATGTCTTCGGCCAAAACTCTCCCAACATTGTTCTCCATGCAAGTAACCAACAATGTTCTGATGCATTCGCTCGTCACTACATTGATCTCAGGAATGGTCAAGTTTTCAATCAATAATCCACTCAAATCATGTAAAAAGCTAATATTAGAGTGAATGATATCTGAGCTAGTTGTTAACACAACCACCGACGATAACAGTCCATTCTTTCTCTTGGTTAGCCCCGCTGGAGATTTATCAGCAGCTTTAAGCAAACTAATAATATGGCAAATTGATGTAGTCACTGCTTGTTCGATGACAACAGAAGCTTCTTGCGAAATCGAATAGGTCTTAACCATCATTTTCAAAAGCTTCTTTTGTACACCAAGGGAATATGGGACAATGTTTTGCTGGCATTGTTCATCCTCTAACAATCTTCCAAAGACATAGAGCAGGCATGAATACAAGTCAATTTTGATGATGTTTGGGAAAACACCAATCATAGAAACTAAATTGTCCAAACAATTTCGAATCAGAGAGAGGTGAGCTGGGTCCTCCGTCACATACTTGGTTATGGGCTTTTCAGAGTCTGCCAAGAAGGGGAAAATATTCGTTAATGAAAGCATAACAACCCTGAATAATTCAAACAACTGTTCGATACCTTCAGTAATATGATCTTCAGAATCTTCTGCTTCTTGCTTAACACCGCTTGGATGGTTCAAACACAAACTGGATGCGATTTGAACGACGGATAACTGTTCATGAACATTCCCTGTTAAGACTATCCGATCCAAAACATCCACCGTTTCAGCGAATACGACATCTTTATAGATGGCCGAGCCACTCACCGAAGGATGGAGAATTCTCTGCAATGCCTTCAATACTTTCAAGCGACTCTCTGTGGATTGCTGTGGTCTGACAAGCGCTTCAAAACAAAGACCAAACAAAACAAAGAAAAAGGCAGCCGGCTCATTGCTATATTTAATACCTTCTTCTTTATCTTCCGCAGTAGCAGCTCTTTCTTTCTCGTCCAAAATTTCGAACACAAGGCTATCGTCTTTTTCAATTAACGATGCAATTGCATCTACTAATTGTAACCATGACTCCTGATAAATTGGCAAAACGCTGGTCCTCGATAGTGCCGAATACATTTGATCAATTGATCCACTCAAAGATCCACCGCTACCCCCTCCAGAGCTCAATCCTGACGATTGCTCCGGTTCAAAGCGCAATTTAGCAAAATCACGTAATGCGGATATCCACAATGGAACCAAGGTAGGAATATAGGGATTGACCACATCAACCAAATACTCTTTACCGGGCGACACACTTGACACTTGCAATTCAGCCCATAGTGAAAGAATTGCAATTCTCAACATAACTTGTGCATTAGGACTAGGCGTTTTTAGTTCACCTAAGTTTATTTGAGATCCGGAACAACTTTCCAAAGCATTGGTCAAAAGTTTTAAAATACGACCCATTCTTTCAACATTCTTGATAATTCCACTGCCAATAAACGTTGCACAAACCTTGATCGCCTGGAAGGCAAGTTCGGGGGAGCTATCTGCAGAGAAAGATGGTGTCAGTGCTGAACCAATCTGAGCCTGATATTGCTCCAAAAGAGCAACTTCTTGGAAATCTGGATCAACAAGATCTTTCAATTCAGAGAGCAAATCGTTTAACAACCTTAGGCCCAATAGTCTCAATTCCAAGACTGATGCAATTGATGCAGAAAAGGATAATTTAATCAAGTCACCAACCTTCTTTACCAATGGGCTATTCTCTTTGGCTGAGATTGTGCTGTTAGCTAGCAATAAATGGACCAATTTCCGCAAAAGAGAAACGGCCAATGCTCTAGTTTGCCATTTCAATGGTTCATCAATTTGGTTTTCATTGTGGCCCTTTTTTCCAGAATCATCGTTATTACCAGAGTTCGCAGAGAAAGCTGCACCCTCCTCCTCCTCTAATTCATCAGTCTTCTGGGGAGGGTGTGATGACTCTGATTCACTTGTCGGCTCAAATGACGATCGCGAATTAAGCAAAACTGCTTGAATTCTCGAAATCCATTCATAGGGTTCTTCATGTGCAGAAATCTCTAACCAGTTTTCGATGAAACGTCGTAGTTCTTTGTTTTCTGGACTCAGATCGTACGCTAACCAAATGACTGTTTCAAGATTCTTACCAGAGTACTCGAAGACCTTCAGAGACTGGGTACGAATTAATTGGTAAATTCCATCAATTGCTGCCGTTCTTAGAGGAGACAATGTTGTCAATGTCAGGTTCTGGCAGGCTTCTTTAGCAAAGGAAGTGAAATTAACTTCATCAGGTGCAAATATAATCAACTCCTGGACGCTCCTATGGGCTTCAACTACAATGCACTCATTGTCCTCACAAAGCCCAAACTGCTGCACCAGAGACAAAACAATATTTCGACTTCTAGATGACTCCCTCAGATCAGGACCAAGAGTGTATATCAGTGCCCTTACGCAACGGGCTAAAACCCTGGCAGTTGGATACTCAATATCCATATTGTTGTTAGTGCCAGAAGAAGTTTCATCCCCGTGGGATTCTAACACATAAAGTTTGTTCAATGTTGATAATGTGCTGGCCATGTAACCTGAAAAACTTAACCCTGAGCTCTCTATTGTAATTGCAATTCCTTCGAGTGCCCAGAAATGGACTGTAGGATGTGGATCGCCAGCTAGAGAAACTAAGATTCCTAAAATAGTTTTCAAATGAAGGCCAGCAAACATACCCCCAACGTATTTCAAAATATATCCTAGAGCAACGGAGCAGCCACCCCGAGCATTCGGATCTCTATTTTCAATGATCTCATCAATCAAATACTTGATGTGTTCAGTGGTTGTTGTTGATCCACCCAAGGAGCAAAGCATCCCCATTGATTGGGCAGCCATATTACGAACATATGGATCAGGGTCTTGTAAAGTCTTCTTAATAATATCAACAAAGATCTTGATAACTTTTTGGTTCTTCATACTGTCAGAATGACTACTCTTAGAAGTATGCGCATATTTAAGAGCAGCGTGGATGGTGGTGACACAATTGACCAGAACTGCAGTTTTATAACCAGTTTTCTTTTGGCCCTGATTGATGCTACTAGATGCATAAGTTCTGAGTTGATCCAAAATGCTTTCTAACACCTTTGGTGTCTGTATTGGAAGAAGGACAGCAAAGAGTTCAATAGAGAGGTCAACAACAGCCGTGGGCGTAGGCACGGGATATCCAGCTGAGCTGATATCTTCCTCTAACAAATAATTAGAATCAAATTCAACCGAACCCAGAATAGGGGTCTTTATTTGCTTTTCAAGCTTGCCGCACCACGAAGTTTCAGATATCCAATGCCTTTGTTGGTCATCTTGAAATTGGTTATTGTCACTTTTACTATTTTTCGAATCTGGGGACTTGTCCAAGATATCAAACCCGTGCACCTTGGTATTCAAGCCAAAGGCATTGTTATCCGCAAGTTCCCAAATAGAATCCAGCGCCCCCGAACTCGCCGCAATAGAAGAACTCATTTTGGACATGCTCTTGTCAGAATCAGCAAAAGTTGATAGTGCTGAGGTGAGGACATTTGCAGGGAATGATTCCGAAGTGTGACTGTGGCGCGACAGATATAAGTATGCTTCAAGAATGCGTTTCCTAACCATAAAATCATAGTCCTGAAGTGTCAAAGATTTATCCAACTGATGTGATGGGTCATCATCGTGATACTTCTTACTTGGTATAGTAGAGAGAAAGGCTGTAGTATTTTGTAACATGACGCCGATTCGCCTGCCAACATCGGCCGTAACCAGTTTGTTGTTATACTTTAAAAAGGCTGCAATACAGCTCAATGCACAATACCTCACATGCAGATGATAGTTTAGCTCTAAAGTGCTCTTGTCACCCTGGTCTTTCCCGGTCGGTTTGTGTAGAGCACTCTTCCACAATAATAATAACTGAGAAAGGTGAACTTTAACAAAATTTGGCCCAAGTGGCATTAATCCGCTAACCAAGAGCCAGGAAACTTGTGTCTGGATTGCCAATACATCAACATTGCCGTTTGTTTTCAGTAGTGAGGTAGCCGTGGTCAATACTCTTGACGTCAAATCCAAAGAAGAATATTCCGACTTGGAATTAGTCATGCTTACAATGACAGAAGCAAGATATGCATGCCCAGTAATTTTTGACGGTTTAGACTCCTTTTTTGCAAATAGGGCTAATTCTTTAGTGATATGATTCAAGCTTAAAGTCAAAAGTGGTATTATTTGCGAAGGACATGCCTCTAAAAACGCTTTGAAGCACAGACAACAAGAAACTCTCACAGAATAGTTTGGGTGTTCAAGCAATGCTAAAAGAGCGGTCTTAAGAGTGTCTGAAACCTCAGAAGTAGCAGAGCCCAAACGATTTACCAAACCTGCTACTACTTCCAAAGTGACAACCAAAGTTTCCTTGGAGATATTATCGTTGGGATACTTGTTGAGAATTTCATTAGACAACAATTTAATAGCATGGATCTGGCCATACTCTCCTAGGATCTCAGAGGCGACAATGTCATTGAGCAGAAAGACGATATGATTCTTTGCTGCCAACGAATTGTATTTCGTCGCCTTGATGGAAGCATGAATTGGAATATGCGTCAGCAGGGCTGTGGAAATTTCTTTATATGAAGACTCGATAACCTGGGGCTCGTTTAAGAGCAGGAAGAAGGCAATTGTTTGGGTTACGCCGACCCGGAGTTTTGTAGAGCCTGTATGAACATAGCAGCTGGCCAGCATTGCCAAGACATCCGTAAAAGAAAGTGAAAAGAACTGAGCAGACTTAGAATGTTTTGCGCTGGATACGGCCACTTTTTCGTCGTTTTCGTCGTCCTCATCCGCCTCCACCTTTTTGTTTGACGACTTCTTTGATGGTGCAGGACCGAGTTCCTCCTTAGTTTCGTACAACTTTGTCAATTGATATGAAATTTTGGCCATGCATTTTCCGGCAGATTGTCGGACTACCCCATGCGGTGATTCCATTGCCTTGAAATAGATACTTTTGAACGAGTCAAAGTCTGCATTGGTTTTGAACACAATTCTTGTTGAAGCTAAAGCCTCCAGGACATCAAAGCTTGCGGCAGCAGTCTTTGCCGACTTATCAGATGTGATCGATTTGGTACTTTTCCAGGTATCTTTTGAGAGAGAATCATCAAAGGAATCGCCTGTGCTGTATATTATTGATTCCAATGCTTTCAATAGAGAATATTTATATCCCGAATGCTTCACACAGATTAGCAATAAGGTTCAATAAAAATTGAGAGCACAAATGCGACTCAAGACAAACTTACCAATGCTGAATTTTTCAAGTGCTTATTAACACAAATAACGGATAAGGGGGACAATGATGCAATCTGAAAACACAACAGTTAGAGAGAGTTCCGACCCAAGGTTAATCACAATGTCAACTTACGCTCGATCCACAAGCTTTATAGATATGACCTAGAATGGCAATCGACAAACTATTCCATTAGTAAGAGATAACTTCTGACAAAAAAACGGGTCAACATACTGTTTCAATTCTGAGTACTTGTCAAATTTGCCGGAGTTGACAATATTAAGATACTTGTTCGCAGTCTCATATAGCTGTCTTTTATGCTCCGACGAAAAGGCAAGCTCATATGCCTTTGCAATGTCATTCCTCACTGCCTTGCTTGCAATTGCCTTCGTATCCTTTTCTTTCACATGATCAACAAACTTATTCAGTTCGGACACTATGAACAACTGATGTTCTTCACCAATTGGGTCCAGCTTTTTCAATTCAGATATTAAATTTGAAACCCAGAAGGTGATCTCAAGGGGTTGCTTTTCAACCGGAAACTTTTCAATTTCCAATTGCTCAAATGTCAATGTTAATAGCGCATCGGACATTTCTAACTGGCGATGGAAATGATCAATCGGACGCTTTGACGTGGAGTTGTGAGGTGGTGCCTGAAGTGATATTGGGAAGATAGGCCCTGAATTACTCAATCACAGTATAATATAGAACTATGTAAAGCTACTTTCAAACTACTGGAACTGACGAAAACTGGGGTTTCTATATTGTAACCAGTTAGCTACTTTGGGTATATTTCTCTTCTTGTCAGAATTATTCATTCATAAACTTAGTCATAGTCTTTGTAATTTTGACATAATAGGTAGTTGTAACTTGGGGGTTTGAGCGAACATGCAGTATGTCTTGCTTCAAAACATCTTTGTGGAACTCGATTTCCGACGGCCTGATTAGGGTAGTGTGGGTTTATGTGTGACCTGTTTGGCACAAGTCTAATAGATTTGATTCATTATATTAATTCCCTAACCTAGGGTCCTACACGTATTCCACATTCCCCCCTGTCGTACAGCACTTTGCGGCGACCGCTCAATCCAGAGCAAGCCCTGTTGCACAATTCAGCACCATTCCTGACGGGGCGTTATGTGCCTACATTTTACATTCCCATGATCGCTCAACGTTGTAGTGTTTAGGAAAAAAAAAAAAAGCGGGGCAACCTGCATATAATGTCTTGAAGCGGGAGGGGGGTTGAGGTTGGAAAAGCGAGGTTATATGTTGTTCTAGCACATATATAAAACTAATACTATAAAGAACGGCATTACCGATCAGGGGCATTCACCAGAGAGCGAGTAGGCGAGGTTAAAACCACGACAAACAATTTTCCATCGCTATTGTTATTGTTGATGGGACCTTGATAGTGCAAGATAGTGGGAAATTCCAGTATCTTCTCCAACGACTAGGATGGAACCAAAAAAATTTAAATGTACCCACCCCGGTTGCACAAAGTCCTTCAATCGAAAGGACTATCTGATACGGCACTCTGCTAACCGTGAGTTATAATCTGTGGTATATAAATTTTTGTAATGCTAATTTTTTTTTTTAATTTCTTGAACAGATCTTGACGTTCTGCCGTTCGAATGTCCAGAATGTCCGCTGAGGTTTGCCAGAGCCGACCTGCTCGAGAAACACCTGAACACGAAATCCCATGAGAAGCGCAAAAAGAGATTACAGATGGAACAAAAATTGAAGGATGATGAGCGTCTTTCTCAGAAGCCAAAGCACGAACAAAAGGAAAAGGAACCCGAGTCGGATAAACGGGAGTATCCACAAATGAACTCTGGAGGCCATCCACAAGCCAATATCAATACCAGTCAGTTTGCACAGCCGGAAATAGCGCAAGAGAGTCCATCAAATTATTACTTCAATCCATCTCAATGGCAGCAACAAGCGGATCCGAACATACCAAGCGCTCATCCTTCTTATCAACAATTCGCACATACTTCGCAGGAATCGCCGTATCCACAACAGCACCCGCAGTACTCAGCTACAACTGACAGTGCCAATGGTAATTATCTTTTCCAATCAATCCCAGAGACGCTTCCTGACGAATTTGGCAATATAGACTTCACAAATCAGCCGGGCGGTAATATAGATCATAATGTCTCTGGAAATTTTGCTTGGTTATTTGGTCGAGATTTTTGGTCCGACGTATATCCAAAAGGTGCAACCTATGCCTACGAACTATTAACAGAGCGTGGGAATAATACTAATAGTACTGCTAATGTTAACCCGAACAACAACCTGATGGGCCCGCCACATCCTAATAATACTAATCAATATCAGGACCTATCTGCGCAATCTTCGAATACTGCCTCTGGACCGTCAGATAATAACCAGTCCACATATTCTCGAGAAGAAAGTCCGTACAAGTCGGTGGATTCTTCTCAGGGCCCTTCACAGATCCCCTTTATCCGACCGGATTATCTAGGAAATCGGGTAGGAATGAACGCCAATTTACTCTATGAATATACAATAAAAAGGCAAAGTCAGACGACAAGTGGTGAATATATGAATAGCCATAACACAAATGATGTGAAAATCGGTGCTAGATACCCGCTGGAAAAATCCATCATGAATGCGACCCAGACCGTCTATACCAAGGACAAATCGCAGCATTCTGGTGGAATTGGACAACACGTATTTGGCAAAACTTATGGGGAATCACCATCATCGCAAAAGATAAAAAGTTCTCTCACTGCTGCTCACATCTATATTGACAGCAATACACAAACTAAAATCTTACAGGATCTTCCGGGTGTGGATAAAAACTCACCTTATTTCTCGCCCGAGTCACTGTCCCGTTATTTGGATCTGTACTGGTCCAATTTCGACCCGCTCTATCCCATGATTCACAAACCAACATTTAAGGCAAGCGATACGTATCCGAAACTGTTGATATGTATGATTATCGTGGGAATGGCTTATAGCAATGATTCAGGGTCTTATGAATTGGCAGTTAAAATACTGTCGAAAGTAAGGATCTCGATTCTCGCATTAATTGACGACCATCCTCCAGTTCCGATATGGGTTTTGCAGGGACTACTCTTGATAAATTATTTCGTCAATGTGTTCGGATCTCGGCCATTAATTGAAATTTCTCAGGTATTTCATGGGTCCCATATCTCACTTTTGAGGCTCTCAAGGTATTTGAACGACCTGGTAATACCTGAGATCCCTGAAGATTATAACGCAATTGATATCGATGCATTTTGGAACCGGTACATTGAGTTTGAAACCAAAAAACGCACCACGTTCTTCGCCTTCATATGTGATACACAGCAAGCAGTGTTTTATAGGCATACCTTGGAAGTATCAGCATTTGAGATGTTCCTAGAGTTACCTTGCTCAGATGCCTGTTGGGAAGCCAACACAAGTCAGAACTTCATTGAAATTTATCGTATTCAGCCTCGGCATTTACAGCCACGACCTTATCCTGACTTGGAAGATTTTTTCAATCCGTACGACGAACAAAACCCAGAGAGGAAAGATAGTCAACCTGAACCAGACCAAGAACCATCTTCCCTGATGGATGACTTGCCAATCAAAACACAGGGTAATTGGCCTACCTTCCTCTTCAGTATAAGACGTCTGATGTCCCCATATCATGAAAACCAATATGAATATGCATTGGACTGCTTTTCTCCGTATAGTCGTTTCATTCTGCTACATGGACTTATGAACATATCTTGGGAGATGCAGTGGAGAGGGTTTTTGGATATGGGTATCGTTTCTAAACGTAGGATGAACGAATTCAAGACACGGATTGTTGTTGGATTTACTAGTTGGAAGGGATACTTCGATAGGCAACTCCGGATGATGAACACTCCGGAACTAAACAAAATTGTTGCTGGCGGTACTGATCCTTCCTCTTCAGCGAACTCTACACCTCGATCGGAAAAAGCAGATATTCGACCTACCTTGGATTTGAATAGCTACAGCAATACGTTGACACTCTGTTCCAACTGGGGCATATACCATATTGGGTTATTGGCAATGTATGTGGATACATTAATGATACGGAAGTATGCAGAGCTTCCACGAAGTGAAGACGTCGCCCTGACCCTTGAAGACCACCGTGCAAGGCAATATGTTAATGGTTGGATTGCAACTTTGGATGCCAAATGGGCTGCTTGGCATTCCATGCATTATTTGCAGCGCATATTTAGCAATGAACTTCTGATACATCAAGCAGATTGCCTACCTTGGTGTACTTTTATTTCCAGTTTGACCCTCTGGGCTTATGATAATGATGACACTATCAATGATCGAAAGTCCCCAGTCAGCAGTCGGGTGTATTTTGAAATGCCAAAGGATGGCGACAGTCACGAAATGATCATAGATGAAGCAGTGGCTCAGAAAGATGCACTGGAATACCTGGAACTTGTAAAAAATAGTCCTCCAAAAACTTTGAATGGGACTTCACCAAAGGATGAGCCCACACCAAATGATCCATTAAAACGGTCAGAACTGGTTATAGCGGTAATAGCTTATTCCTCTTCGCTTCTTCAGAGATTTGATCGTTCCGGTGGTAATTATTTGCAAGCATTACAAGGGATATTGGAGAAATACAAATGATGTATATGACAACATTAATGAGTATAATGATCAATAATAATCAGTAATAATACACTGTTAATATTACAAAAATAAATATACAATTTTTTCTTTTATATATCTCGGTCACATTGGACCAGCGTCCATCCAACCTAAAAAGTCATCGCCGTTTTCTGAATTCATCCAATCAATTCCTTGCATCAAAGTGGCCAAATGGAGAGGATCATTAGAAGCACCAGTGGAATCTAATAATGCAGCCATTCCATTTCCAGTGCCCTGCTGTTCGTTATTGGCACTACCGCCATTACTAGCACTGCCAGTGAGTAATACTTCATTTGAAGGTGTTTGCGCTGATGGCGTGTGGCCACTTTTATTAATTCCGCTATTCTGTGAAGGAGTTTGTGCTTGAACGGGATTTCCTTGTTGGCGAGGTTGATTTGGATTGTTTTGAAAGACTTGCAGAGTTGCATTAGGGTGTGCTGGTACCAAAGTTGTAATTGTTGTACCATTTGGAGTTGTTTTGGTGTTAGTAGTAAAATCATCTCTCGTGATTTGATTATAAAATGGAAGGGGTGGTACGGTCTCTGAAGGAAATTGTTGAGGTTGAGGGCCAATCAGTTCTCTTGGAACAGATCCGGTGGTAGAGTTGTTAGTATTGTTAGCTTGCTGGTCTCCAGGCGTGCCACGACGACGAGCTTCATGGACTGCCCAAATTAATTCATAAAATAGCGAGGCAGCTAAGTGAGAGCGCATGCGACTTATGATTCCTGGAGCTTGTGTGAAAAGATAAGGGTGTGTTATAATCACATAATTAAGCTTTTCAAGGACTTTTGCAGTTCTGCTGATATCATTTTCAACATCTTTCCATGCAGTCAACATATTCCGGAATAAACGGTGCACTGTGACAACAGATTGACGAGCAGATTCTACAAACGTTGAAGAAAGCATTGGAGAAAGATGAAGTCGGAACAACAGTAGTGCAGCATATGATACCGCTTGTCTCATATAAATAGGAAATTCAACGATTTGTCTCTTCTCTGCAAGCCCAGAAATTAAAGTGATTACTCGGGTACCAGAATAAAAGGCCTGTATAACATATTTTGCCTGATCAATTTCTGAAGTCTCTGGAAGGAAAGCAAACACACACATCATCATCTTGATATAACAGTAGTATATCTCGACCGACGGAGAGTTCAGATCAAGTTGAGGAACAATGTTTTCTAGCTCCCTTTCCATGAGTTCTAAAGTTGATATACGATCCTTTGCTTGCAAGAGACCGTCGGCACTAGAAACACTTGTTGCGATCAAGCTGACGAGTTTCGAATAAAATATAGCAAGTTTGAGCTGAGAAGAAAATGACGACGGTAGGGATTCATCAATCTGTGAACGCTGAATCAGATAATCAACTGCTGTGTCTGGAGGGAGTCCTAGATTTGCACTCCACACTTGTTCAGAAAAAAATAAAGCCATCCAAGTTCTTGTTCGCCATTTTTCCGCATCAGGCAGGCTGACTTGAGTTCTGGAGAATTCATAAATAAACTTGCCTCTATGAAGGCCCAATTGCATAGCCAAGAATTTGGCTACGCCGATAAACCGATAAGAGCAATCGTCTAAGACTTTTTCATTAGGTATGGGCCAATTGGCCAATATTATCAATGCCTGAACAATATGGGTTGATCGTGGTGTGTTGATCCAACAGGTTTCAATAGCCAATTGCTTGATGACCTCAGCCAAGGAATTATATAGCGATGGTTCAGGTTCTGATAACGAAGCGGTCAAGCAAACGGTCCAGAACAGTAGTTCGGACTGCTGATATAATTCTCTAGCCGAATTAGAATGAATGATGGGTAAATAAGGAAGAAATCTTGTCATGAACCGTTCATGGAGTTCTTCAGCCCTTTGAGGGGATATCCGCACATCATTAATAACATATTCTTTTGGAGGAGGACTGTCCGGAGATCTACTATCGGTGATTGATTTTGGCGATGGTTCTGCAACAGAATCTGGCGTATGTGTCTTCTGTACTTTAGTTCTGTATTCATTCGCACTGCTATTGGGGTTATTGAAGGCGGTATTTTTACCATGCTTGTCGATCAGGGAGGAAACAGACATGAGTCCAGGTGATCCAACACTGGACGATCGGGAAGCTATTAATGGTGCATTCATTCCGGACGACACGAACGGTATCGAGTTGCTGTGAGGTTTTTCCTGGGGTCGTGGGGGTTGTTGCCGTGGAAGGGTTGAATTATTATTGCCCTCAACCAACAACGAGTGATTTGGGTTGGTTTTAGCGATTGCTCCTTCGAGGGCCGTTTCACGCTGCTGTAAGAACTCAACTTGCTGTCGTAAGGTCGATAGATCATCCCTCAGAGACTGGACCTGACCGCCCTTCTGAGGTTTGAAATATGGATCAACCTTACACTCACGGTCCATTCTACAACACTTGGAGCAAGGACCAGGAAACGTGTCCACTGCGTCACATTTTACTTTCTGTTGTCGACAATGCGTGCAGGACCTAATGGGCCGTGTTCTCAGAACTGATGATAACGCTGGACTCTCAGAGTTAGCTAACGGCACAGGAGTACTTCCTTTGCTGTTAGCATCATGATCCGAACCAGCACTCATGCTTGAATAATTCCGTTTCCTCATTCCACCGTTTTCCGCATTTCCAACCCCTTGGGGTTGTCCTGGAGCAGCTACCATAATATCTATACCAGTGACTGCCAGTCAATATTAAAGATATTTAAAATCTCGTTATGATAGAATGTATTCAGCGTTCGGGTTATTATTAATAAAAAGGATCACGCAACCTTAAATTCTTCCTTCACTTCGCATCTGAGTCTGAATAGTCTTTATTAATGCACAAATAATATCTCGCTGAAATGGCACTGAAAAAAGTAAAAAAAAAAAAAAAAAAAAATTGGTCGCGAATAAGTGCGCGCATCTGCATTAATTAGTAGGTTGCAGCCTCGCTATTTCTCTGAGCAATTCATCTTTATTTTACAATTAACTTATATATTGAAGACTGTTTAGTGTATATACACTAATGTTGATTAGTATGGCATAAATTTTGGTTGTGATTCTTTATTTAACACGCACAATATTCACTAGATTGATCTACCAAAATCGTTGATGATCATGGAGAGATTTTTGTTGGGAATTTCACTGCGCGACCCCACGTGCGCGAACATCAGGGGTTTTGGAAAATCACTCCCACACCGGTTGACAGCCAGGTACGGCTTGAATATGGGCTGAAATTACCATATTAATTTATCTGTTTTTATTGTCATTTAGTCATTCCAATTCACGAGAAGTAGTGGACATCTTTTTGTATTTTAATTTGAGTCTTGTTGCCTGAAATCGTTCTTTGATACAAATTTCAGTTATAAAAAGAGTGCGGCTGGAGGAGTATTGCGTTCATAATATGTTTGTAATAGTTCACTGGAGATAGACTTTGTTTAAGAAATTTGTATGCTCTTTAATTATGTTTTTTTGAATGTCTATAGATGTTGTAGATACCAGGTACTGGTAGAGCATTCAGATGTAAAAGTGTTCATGATAGGTAGAATGTAGTTTTCGAGACCTTGACCAAAACATCGTTTTCACAATTGAGAATGAGACATTGCTTTCGACAATTGCTGCTAACTGGGGACGACTATAATAGTTGGAATCAGAAATGTTTCTCTTGCTTTTCTTATCTCCGCAATTGAGCTGTTGTTATGTGTTAAATATATCAGACTTATATAGTTTCGAACTCGTTAACACATTGGTTCATAAGGTTAATTTTAGTTTCTTCTGAAGGAGGAAGGAATCAACCAGAGGTACATTAGTTTCGTTATTGATGAGAGACTACAATTGAAACCAACACGTTGGATCACTATTCCAATTATTTGGTTGCAAATTTACCTTAAAAAAAAATACATAGCGGAATAAAATGAATTGACATCAACGTCTAATTTCAATAAAAAATACCACAATTCCAGATTTTTACCTTCTCTTTGACGAAAGCTAGTAGACGGACGTCACCATACAAATGTAAGGTGTGGGGTTTATTAACAAAAATTTGAATAGCTGGATAGTATCATTGAGCGCACTGCAGCACTACCTGGGCGCCTAAATACAACAAACAATCCCCTTCAAGTCTGCGGACATCAATTTCCTGAGTAAAATAATATCACAGGCATTTAATGTATCAGTTACCTCACCGAGGTTCACTTTCCCCCTTTTCGGAGAAAAATAAAAAGAACCTGCCGGAGGTGGTGATCTTTAAATTGTTTTCAGAAGAGGGAAAAGTGCTATGTTCTATTTTACTTTTTATTTTTATTCCAGAAATAATCTTTACTTTCTTTTATTTCCTTCATCAACTCATCCCACTCCTTCTCTTTCTTTGGGTCACCGGTTCCAAGTTTCTGCTTGACATCAATAGGTTGACCACGCTTTAGGCTGTTCTACAATCATCAGTACTAATTCTACTTTTCGACAGAAAAAGAGCACACTTACCTGGAAATGGTTTGTTCCAAATCCTTAACCAAACCTTGCTTATCATCTTGAGATTGGGTGAAGGCAAAACCAGTCAAGCCCAAGCCCAAAACGGCGTACAAAAGACCATTCTTGGAAGCGTTTTCGGAGATTGGGATGAAAGAGGACTTCAATGGCTCCTTGGTATATCTCAAGTAAGACTTGACTTCTCTCACATCACCATATTTGGCCTTTGCATCTTCAGTGCTGACACTTGGTGGAACGATCACGTCTTGACCTTGGGTCCAGTTGACTGGGGAAACCAAACCAGTTCTATCAGTCATTTGCAAAGCGTCAAGGACTCTCAAGACTTCACTGGTGTTTCTACCAGTTGAGGCTGGATAAACCATGAACAATCTGACCTTCTTGCTTGGGTCAATGATAAACACATTACGAATGGTGAAGATTGGTCCCTTAGCAAGGTTCTTGAAGCCCTCTTCGTCGACCATGTCATACAAATAAGCGACTTCTCTGTCCTTATCAGCAATGATTGGGAAATCAAACTTCTTGCCTTGGAGCTCGGCTTCTTCAATGTCCTTGATCCAGGCATTGTGGGATTCAACTGGTTCAGCACTCAATCCAATCAATTTGGTGTTTCTCTTGGCAAATTCATCCTTCAAGGCAGAAAATGCACCAAGTTCGGTAGTACAAACAGGGGTGAAGTCAGCAGGATGAGAAAACAAGATTGTCCAAGAGTCACCAATGAATTCATGAAAGTCAATTTTACCATTGGTAGTTTCTGCCTTGAAGTTTGGTGCTTCAGAGCCAATTCTAATTCTTGGCTGATTGGCCGCATTGAAAGAAGCATATCTAACAAAGTTTTGGCGAACTGGAGTGGCTCTTCTCAAATGGTTTACAGTTTGTCTAAGCATCTTATGAGATTTGACTTGATTGTGTTATGATGTTTTTTTTGTCCAAACGCTTGCTCCAACGATATGTTTCCCCGGAGCTTGGAAATGTTGCAATTTTCGCGTCGGGCACGTGATGTCTAGCAACAATTTAATTTGGCTCCCGCCCAAACCTCCACTTTCGCGACACGGGTCTGTATTGTCGTTTCCAGCTGCAAAAGAGAGTCGCAGATAATGCACAACAAGGTATATCCTTGTTTGTATAGATAAGTATATAACTACTATTATTATTATTATTATTAATTAAATTAAAATGCAATAAGTTTCTTATTTTTCGTCATGGTGCTTCTCATCACCACCAACTTCCTTTTCGTCTCCATCCTTTGAAGGGCCATAGAACGATGGTGAGGAAGCTGCTGACGGATGGCCACTTGGAGTAGCTTCATCTTCCGTCAGATTCACACCATCCCCCATGAATTCGGAATTGCGATTGCCAGCATAACTGTGCATTGGCTGTTCATCGAATTCAGCGTCCTCTTCATCTTCCATTCTTTCAAGCTCATCATCAATCAATCTATCGACGATAATAACCCGTTCTCCAGTGAATTCAACACCCAAGATATCCTCCACCTTTTCTCGAAGTTGCCTCTTGGTCATGCTCTCTAGATCAGCTTCTCTCAAAACCTTTCTAATTGTTTCTCCAATGGCTTGATCCCTCTCACCTTCATAAGGGTCCGAGAGTTGCGGAACTGGTGGAATATCATCATTGTCAGGTGGTGACATTAATTGAGGGTCACTTGGTGAAAGGCCAAGGTATGACAATCGTTGGGAAACTCTGTTGGCAGGGATGGCACCAAATTGACCTTGTGCTGATCTCATTCCAGACAATGGAGTGCCAGTTCGGTTCATGTCAACACTGAATCCAGAGAATGGACGAGATTGTCTGAATCCCTCTCTTGGGGTAGAATAGACTGACATACCGCTGTTCTCTGGCAGTCCGCCCATTCCTTGGAGGGTTTGACTTCTCATGGTCATTTGGTCATCATAAATACTCTTTCCGTAAGGTGTCAATTCTTGCATGTCATATCCGTTTTGATCATCGAAAACTTGATTGATCAATCTACCTTTTCGGTCATCAAAAATAATTGGACGTTCTGCACCAGGTAACCCATTTTTCACGGCATAAGATTCCCATGTTTCAAATTTGCAATAGTCTTCTGGTTCTCCTTGTAATTGTGTCTGATCCTTAGCTTCCAACACGCGTTGTTTACCGTCCTTCATGTCAACAACAACACGGGTATTACCCCACGAGAAGTTATCCATATTCCAGAATGAGTAAATTGGAAGTAAAAATCCGTGAATTGGATATGCCAAAATATAAATAATCATCCATCCAATATGTTGCCATTGTCTTCTCAATATAAACACCAACATTTGCAAACCGTAAACCGATGCGATAAGAATGATCGAGATGATTGGCAATTGTCCATCATGAGATGCAATCTTATAGATCAGATAAACAAGATAAACAACCACAGATGGAAGCATCACAGTACTAGATAATTAGTTAGCAAATTTTTCAAATCAAAGGATAAAAAGCAATTTTAGAACTTACCCAATCAAGTCAATAAACACAACACCTCTCATACCGACAAAACAGAAACCACACATATTGTTCAATCTTAACAATTCGACCAAATTATGAATTGTAGAGTTAATCCATCTTCTTCTCTGGGACAGCAAAACCTTGAGCTCATCAGGTGCAGCAGTTTGTGCATATGCATCTGGAACAAAGGTCATTTTCATCTTTGGGAAATACTTTGCCATCAAAGTTGTCAAGTAACGATCTTCACCGAGGGAGAACAGATTCTTCTTATGCAAAGTGTCAATATTCAGAATGGAATATTCCGAAATAACTTCATTTGAAATAATCACTGGTCTGGATTTGTTTGGAGTCCTCATACGATAAAGAGAGAAACAACCAGGAAGACATGTCACAGATCCGAACAAACTTTCAAAAGCCTTTGTCAAATGATGGGAAATGAAATATTCATAAACCTGAATCATCGTAGTCCAACTTTGTTCTTCGTTTTGCAAAGAAGTTTCACCACACGTACCGATGACTTTTGAATCATTTGTACAAGCTGCAACTAACCGAGTTAAAGCGTCATGAGTGACCGATGTATCTGCGTCAACCATGAAAATATACTCATATAATTCTGGATCTACCCCGACAACATTGTTCAATTGGTGGAAAATTTCCAACTCTAATGGGTTCATTGGCTTTCTATAGTGAACACGGTTGAAAAAGTTCATCAACATAATTTGAGAATCTCTTTTACCTCTGTTACCAGGTCGGCTATGCTCAGTTTCTTTTCCACATTTAACAACAACAATATATGGCACAATATTACCTTCATTTTCATAAAGACCTGAATAAACTTGACCATAATTGAGTCGATTTTCTGCCTCACCGATTGCCAAATAAGGAAGTTTTGGTGGCTCAATCTTTTCATCAACTCCAAAGAGGTCCAGAACAATTCTTGGAGTTGGTCTATCGTTACCTTGACCAACAATCATACCATCACAGATAACAAACAGCAACTTTCTACTGTTATCATAACTCAAATTTGTTAAGGAATCGATTGCCAATCTCAAAGAGTCTTCACTTTCAGTATATGCAGGAATTTGACAAACAACGAATTTATCTTGAGGAGAGGGTGTTTTCTTACCACCAAATCTCAGGGAGGCCAAGAATTTGACAACTGTTACCGAAGTCAATACACCAGCCATTGCCAACAAGATGTAGTTTGCTGCTTGGCATTGAGCTGACTTTCTGAAATCAATTTTACCTGCGGCAAAAGCGTTGTTCAAACAGGTCATTGTATTATCCCTGGTTTCAGCATCTAGATTCTTGAAGGCCTCCGTGGCATCTTGCCCGTTCATATCTTCAAAAATACTGACAACCTTGTCATCAAAAAAGTTATACTTGTCGAAAGTTGGGTTCAGCTTCTTATCATGGGTTTTAATAGTATAAAAGTAATTTGTGACGTCATAAATCTTATTGTCGATGATAACCATATATTTGTTCTGGTTGTCTGCTTGATCCTGAATGAATTTTCGGGTTTCCACAATGCTACCTTTATAGTACTTTTTGATTCCTGGTTTGAATACATCATTATACCAATTGTCTTCACTCAGTTTGGTATTAGGGAATGGCTGATCTTTACCGCTATAATGCATAGCTTGACGATATGGGGACGCCGTGTCGTTAACATCCAATTTGAAATCATCATCTTTAACCAATTGGGGACAAGCCACGGTCAATGGCGGTGGGAAATAATCTGACAAATCCAACCCAGCAAGTGGCATCATAGTGGCAGCACTGGTATCTTGATTAGGTAAATCAGAATGCTGTTTCTTGTAAAACTTGGTGATATCGTACACGCTACCATGAATTGACACATAAAAATCATCTTCACCTTGATGGGTCTTAACTTCCTTAGCGTTCCATACTTTATCATAATCAGGACAAATGAATTTACCCAAAAAGATCATGTAGAAAATGATACCGGCATTGAACAACAAAATAATAAAACAGATTACCAACTTTTCTCTCCATGCAATTTGAACCTGATACCGTCGCATCCGGCCAATATATTTCAACACGGGAGTTGGAATCCAAAATGTCAATGCCCAGACCAGAGTAAGCCAGAGCCTTCTTTCTCTGGTCATCTTGACGATATTGCTCTTGGTCACCTTTCCGTCTCCAGCGATTTGCTCTAGATCTTCTTCATGCTTCTTTTCATAATCTTCAGGATACAGTTGGGCTCTTTCATTGATCTCGTCTTCATCCTCCGAATCATCGTAATAAGCAGTATTATTGTGATGGGGATGCTCGACGACGAGTTCGTCCTGATAGGGACCATTTGCAGCGGTACCGGCAGCGCCAGCGCCAGTACCAGGGGCATAGGTCGAAGGAGCTGCATAACTTGCAGTATCCGGAACTATATTTCGGGCATTTTGTTCAAATGGATTAGTTGCGCTAGCCATTGGTGGGACCATGGCTGCGACAGGTGGCACATTGAACATTGCCGGATCTTGGAATGGGCCACCTGCTGGGTTGGGCTCTGGAGGACCTTGAACAAAGTTATTGAGACCAATTTCCAAATCCCTCCAAACATCTTCGCATAGCCAAATTCTATGAGCACCGCAATAAAACTCATTTGGCGCCCAGTTTTTGACGTTACGAGCCCACTCTTCCAGTTCATAAAAGCCAACAGATGGCGGCAATAAGGGGCCGAATTTCTCCAAGAACTCGTCAAACCCAAAGTCAGCCGAAAAGTCAATATTTTTCCTTTTATGAGCCCATTCGGTGACGAAGAATTCCCGGATTTGCGCTGAAACAATAGATGAAGACCAGGTGTCGTTTACCTGACTTTCTGCATCACCACTGGGGGAGACATTGAGAATGTTCCAAATTCTGGCTGATGATGCTAAAGTATTCAGGTCGAGAGGACCGTCATCGTCAGCAGGGGAAGGTCTAAGGGGCTGAACAAGTTGTGAGATGTAGGACAACTCAGCGTCCAATTGTTCGCGAAAATCGGTGATTGGCAAGGCAATTGCCGACAGGTTCATTGTTAATGACTGCGACGACATTGAACGCAATGCTCTGAGGGCAGAGGCCGGAGACTTTGAAAGGGCCACGCCATCCTCCTTCAATTCGTTGTTTATACCTGTCGAATTGTCAAAAACGTTTTTGAGAAGGGTTCTCTTGTGAGATTGCGGGTTACATTCGACAATGTTGACGACAGACACAATTTCATTTGGATCACCCTGGCCATCCATTAGTTCGGCCTCATCGGTTTGAATATCAAAAGTTGCCAAGAAATTGTTTAATTCTGCCACAACATTTTCGACCAGCGAAGTATAGGCGGATGCAATTAATTGTTCTGTAGGGTATTTTTCTTGAACTTCTGGGGGAATACCTATCAAAGACGCACCTTCTGCCACGTCGTTGGGGTCATCTTTATTTCCTAGAAGGAGGATACCTGAAAGGGTGGAGAGAACACCCCTGAGGGCGGAACCCTTGATTCCGCATTGACGGAGCGCTTCACTCCAGTCCTTTGCTAATGCATGGTCATCCGAATAAATGACCCAATCTGGTAGTTTGTAAGTATTTGATTTTTTCAATAGATCGTATTCAGACGCGGATGACTTGAGGGATAAAAAAGCTCCTTTATCTGACTCCGATAGCAGTAGATGATAGAACACATCGAACGCTCTGTAGTTTTCTTCATTGGGCAAGTTCAACAACGGGTCCAACGAAATGAAAGGGAGTTCTGACAACGCGATTCTCGAGCTGATGACATCGCCCTTAGCATTCAACGAGTAGCCCACGGACAGGCCATTGTGGTATCTAGTTGTTATATTCTGAGGGGTCAATGCGGTTAAGAATGGAGTTAAAACGTTTAATGCCTGAATCACGGCAGGGTTGGTGTTGGGGAACGACGTGATTGCGGAGAAGAAGACTGTGGAGGCGGTTGGATGAGTTGGCCTAGGACAAAACGGTTAGCATCAGAAATATAAATACGGTCGAAAAGAAGACAACTTACATGATCAATAGGGCCTGATCTTCGGCTCTGCCATGGGCATGATCCCAGATTGCAGTGCTGAAACCTTCTTCGACATTTGGCCCGAGATAGATGGCCGAGGTGGAGTCGATTCTTAAACAACGATATTGAGTATTTGTAAACGTTTGATGGAGTGTAGATATCAACGCAGACGTTGAAATCTGCAACGGGGCAGATGACAAAGGTGGGATATCCATGAGGAAAAGATTTCAAGTTCTTCTAAGATTGATTGATTGATTGATCTCAGCAATTTTTTATTTAAAAAAAAAAGGGGAGCAGGCGGAAAGAACGACAAGAAAAACGAAATTTAAAACTTAAAATAGATCTAAAAGCCAACCTTTTTCTTTTTTCCTCTTTTTTTTTTTTTTTGTTGTTGCTAGATTTTTGTAAAAGGGAACTGTATAAACTGTGTTCCTTTTGTGTAGATATATGTATGTACGTGCTTGCGTGTGTGTGGGCGGTTTCTTTTTTTTTTTTTTTTTTTTTTTTTTTTTTTTTTTTTTTTTTTTTTTTTTTTTTTTTTTGGCGTTTATGTTTATATATTATGCGACAAAAATCAGGGGACACAAATCAACAAAAAAAAAAACCAACACTTCACCAACTCCAGAAAGGAACAACTATCTTTCAGAATTCGTGTGCCACAAGAAATTGGAATACGTTTCAATGGTGGTGACAGAAAAAATTATTATAACCTAAATAAACTAATATATTTATGACCGAACAATCCTACCAATCGGTATGCGTATTTTTCACTGTGCAGCTAATAAAAAATCCCGGACCACCCTATAAATAGAAGACACATCTGTCTCACACCTTGTCCAAAACTGTAGCTGATCTCATTGCAACCCTCCCCATGTAATCGTATCAAAACCCCCGGTTATTTTCAGTATCAAATACTACTGTTCACTAAAGGATTTTCATATCTACATTTTGTTTTCAAAGGATCCCCCACTTCCAAGAGCTCGGAACTGTATCATCTCATTGTGTTCTCATCACATTTTGCATACAGCTGAAACAGTGTTACCCGGCCTCCAATATTATTTCACATCCAAAATCAGGGGAAAAAATCGGATCAACACCGAACCCATCTATTTGTAGAGATATAAAATGCTATATAGCGTAATAAGGCTATTTTTATAAGCGCGCAAGGGTCGCACCGGACGTTTATTTTGGCTAATTTTTTTTTTTTTTTTACTTTACCTTAACCCGAAGGAAAAAAGAAAAATATCCATTTATTCTCTAAAATTTTGAGCTTATATTACAGATATCCATTCGTTTAGTCCAACCTACAGCTAAGACTAGTGTACCAAATTGCGACTGATTATTGTTGTTTCATTTTATTACAATACACGCAACACGTATATTAAAGGGTTGAAAAAATAAAAAAAAAAAACACAAATAAAAGAAAAGTCTATATATTATTCAGGACTAAGGAGAATTAAAACCAAAGGAGGAAAGGTATGAAAACTTTATACCAATAGATTTGATTTTTTTTTTCGGTACTAACAATCATCCTTCTAGGTCTATCGTATAAATCTACATCATGGCACCCCAGTCGTTGGCGATGGATCTATCCATCTTGCCAAATTCTTCGCTTAGTGATCATGCCTTGACATCTCATATCGCTTCCAGATATCATCAAGGCTTGCCGTTTGTATCTATATCTAGTGGCACGCTGATCGCTCTCAATACGTTTTCGCCGTTTGATATCAATCAAGATCAAACCTTCAAAGATCTGGCAGCCAGAATCTACAACCGTCTCTGCAAACGTGGCGAGTCTCAGGTGATCGTTTTTCTCGGAGAATCAGGAAGCGGTAAAACCGAATTTCGAAATTCTCTTACATCGCATTTATTAAGTGAGTTTTTGACATGAAGCTGGTGCTTATTGCCAAGAAAGTACAATGTTTTTGCTAACCAAAAAAAAATTCTAGCCCTATCAAACAATCCATTATCTACAAAAATCAAGCATGCCGAATTTGTCTTCTCAGCATTCACAACAACCAAAACAAGCTCAAGTTTGTCCGCATCAAAAGCAGGTAATGTGCTGGAATTCCAGTACGATTCGGAGGCAACCCTGATCGGTGCGTCCCTCTTGGATTATAGATTAGAAAGAGCTAGAATCACAAAGGTCCCAACCGCAGAGAGAAATTACCATGTGTTCTATTATCTTCTGGCTGGTACTTCAGAGTCAGAAAAGGAACATCTGGATCTGGCGGAATTGAATTCCGCAAGATATCGTTATTTGGGCCATCATGCGCAGCTCAAAGTTGGAATCGACGACAAGCAACGATTCAAACAATTGAAAACTGCATTAAAAGCATTGGAATTTTCAAGAGCAGATATCGCAAACATCTGCCAGATTCTCGCAGCAATCCTCCATATCGGCCAATTAACCTTCCGTTCCACTGGGTCTGATGGCACAAGCTCAGCAGCAATCGAAGTCGCGAATACCGACATTCTCAGTTGCATCTCTTCCTTTTTGGGAGTTCGGGCCAATGTCTTGGAAACCACGTTAAGCTATAAAACAGTGACAGTCCAACGAGACCGTGTCACTCTCGTGCTGGATCAAAAGGGCGCTCGTGAAAACGCCGATGAACTCTCCAGAGCATTGTATACCCTCCTCTTTTCCTGGATCGTGGAAAAAATCAACACTCGGTTGTCTCAGGGAAGGAACGAGTGGACCGATCAAATGGATTCTCTAATTGATGCCACAATTAAGGTTGCCGATTTCCCAGGTTTCACAATCTCTTCCTCCGTGCCCACGCTCGATAAATTATTGCATAATTCGGCAAACGAAGTTTTGTACAATTACCTTTTGACCTCTTACTACGAAAAGCCAATTGAAAAATTCGGAAGTGAGGAGGTGGTTGTGCCTGCTTCGGAGTATTTCGATAACTCTGATACCGTCAAAACTTTGATGAGATCTTCAACTTCGGGTCTATTGTCCGTAATTGATGATGCCACAAGAAGAGGGAAGGAAGACTCCGGCTTGATGGATTCAATTACCAAGAGATTCGGTAAAAATCCTGCCATCGAAGCCGTCTCAGGCCGTCGCTCCTTTTCCGTTCGTCACTTCTCTGGTGAAGTCGAATATTCTGTGGATAATTTAATCTCTTCCAATGCAGAATCAATTTCTGGTGACATCATTTCCCTTTTCACCTCATCCTCCTCTTCAGATTTCCTCAAGGCAGTCTTCAATTCCAGTGCAATTGTTGAAAATTCCCTTAATAACGACGACCAAGTTACCCAAGCCCACCTATCATCAAGACCACTTCGACAACCATCTGTTGCCCATCGTGCCCAAAAAGATGACGATAGCAGCACCAAGAAGAAGAAAAAAAGGACCAAATACGCCTGTGGCCAATTCCTCTCTGCAATTGATAACCTTATCGACTCGTTTGAAGAGGCGAATCCTTACTTTGTCATTTGTCTCAAACCTAATGATCACAGGCTTTCCTCTTCATTCGATGCGCGTTGTGTCAGGCAGCAGATAAAGGCATTCGGAATCCCAGAATTGGCCAAACGTACAAAGCAGAATGATTTCAGTGTTTTCTTGACCTTTAATGAGTTCTTGAATTTGGTCAATGCTGATTCGGATGACAACAAGAGCATGATGCCTCTTGGAACGAGTGAAAGAGATCAGACAATTAACCTCGTCTCAAACCGTTCTTGGAGCGAAAGGGACGCCAGAATAGGTCTCACAGGTATCTTCCTTTCTGAAAATGCATGGTTACAACTGGTAGACCCTAAAATGTTATATGCTGACGATGCAAACCAGAAATATTTGGATGCCGGCGATAACGAAGGTTTCATTCCAGCATATGCTGATAATGAAGGCTTTTATTATGATATGGACACAAAGTCTATTGGCGGGGCAACCACCGGAGGAGATATGTTCAGATTCACTGATAACAGGTCTATGCAAAAAGAACAATTGATCCATTCGAAAGAAATAGGTGAGGCCGATGCTGATGAGGCAGAAGAAATCGAAGAATCTGGTTCAAGAAAACGCTGGCTCTTTTTGGTCTATTTACTAACCTGGTGGATTCCCGATTATTTCATCAAAAAGCTTGGTGGAATTCAGGGCAAGCAGATTAGAGTTGCATGGAGAGAAAAGTTGGCCATCAACTTGATGATTTGGTTTTCCTGTATCTTCTGTGTTCTGTTTTTGATTGGTTTCCCATTACTCATTTGTCCATTGCAAAATGTGATTAGTACCCAAGAATTAACGCAATATTCCCAGGATGGAAATAGTAACAAGTTTTACACTTCTGTCAGAGGAGTGGTCTTGGATATTACCCAGTTTGCAAACGCCCATTATCCTTCAATTGTCCCCAACGATGATGTTTTGAAGTATGGTGGTAAGGTAGCAGACGACCTCTTCCCAATCCAGGTTTCTGCGGTCTGCAGTGGTGTAAATGAAACTATCAGTCCATATATTGTTTATGGAGACAGTGTCAATTACACGGACAACAATGCAAAATACCATGATTTTAGACATTTCAAGAATGATTCTAGACCTGACTGGTACCTGCAACAAATGAGGTTTTTGAATAAAAACTATAGAAAGGCTTACATTGGGTTAACAAGCAAGGAAATCAAAAAGCAAGTTGATGAGAAGAAGAAAGTGATTGCCACACTACATGGATATGTGTATGATGTTACTGATTATGTTGCAGGAGAAATCACAACCAAGGCTCCACCTGGAGACAAGGTGCCTGACAACATTAACAAAAACTTCATGCAACAAAATGTGATGGATCTATTCCAACAGTTCTCCGGTCAAGATATAACTAAGCATTATGAAAACCTCAAATTGGATCCACAAACAAAAACTGAGGTGAATCGATGTCTGAGAAATATTTTCATGATTGGAAAGTTGGATACTCAAAATTCTGCTCGGTGTCAATTTGCCAGATATTTCCTTCTTGCAATTACTATTTTTGTTGTGGCTATTATCGCATTCAAGTTCTTTGCAGCGTTACAATTTTCAAGGAATAATCGAACTGATGACTTGGATAGATTCTTTATCTGTCAGGTCCCAGCTTATACAGAAGATGAAGAGTCTTTGCGTCGTGCTATCGATTCCTTAGCCAGAATGAAATACGATGACAAGAGGAAACTATTGTTTGTCATTTGTGATGGTAATATTGTGGGTGCTGGTAACGACAGATCTACACCTAAGATTGTTTTGGACATTCTGGGATCTCCTGGCCATGACAATCCACCACCGTTGAGTTTTGAGAGTTTGGGTGAGGGCCAGAAACAGCACAATAAAGGCAAGGTTTATTCTGGATTATACGAAGTAAGTGGTCACATTGTTCCTTACGTGGTTATTGTCAAAGTTGGTAAGAATGACGAACATTCAAAGCCTGGTAACCGTGGTAAGCGTGACTCTCAAATGATTTTGATGAGATTTTTGAACAGAGTCCATTATAACTTGCCAATGAACCCATTGGAATTGGAACTTTATCACCAGATCCAAAATGTCATTGGTGTGAATCCCGCGTACTATGAATACTTATTACAAACTGATGCCGATACAATGGTTGCTGCAGATTCTGCAAGCCAAATGATATCCGCGATGATTCATGACACCAGACTTCAAGCTATTTGTGGTGAGACTGAGTTATCCAATTCTAAGAGTTCTATTGTCACCATGATGCAAGTTTATGAATATTATATTTCACACAATTTGGTTAAGGCCTTTGAAAGTTTGTTTGGTAGTGTTACTTGTTTGCCAGGTTGTTTCTCCTTGTACAGAATTTATGAGACTGGCTCTGGTAAACCACTCTTCGTCAGCAACGCTATTGTGACTGGGTATGCTGAGAATAGAGTTGATACATTACACATGAAGAACTTGCTCCACCTTGGTGAAGATAGATATTTGACAACGTTATTGTTAAAGCACAACAGTCGGTTCAAGACCAAATTCTTGAGATTTGCAAAAGCTTGGACAGTGGCGCCAGGAAATTGGTCCGTTTTCCTTTCTCAACGTAGAAGATGGATTAACTCTACAGTTCATAATTTGATTGAGTTGGCACCAATGGGCAATATGTGTGGTTTCTGCTGTTTCAGTATGAGGTTCATTGTTATTGTGGACTTGTTTAGTACGATCATTCAACCGGTCACTGTTGCATATTTGGCTTACTTGTTCTATTTGATTGGAAAGGATAAGGATAATGTTCCTATTACTTCTATTATCCTGTTAGCTGCCATTTACGGTCTTCAAGCTGTAATCTTCTTGCTGAGAAGAAGATGGGAAATGATCGGGTGGATGTTGGTCTACATTTTGTCTATTCCTATCTTTTCTCTTGCTCTTCCATTGTATTCTTTCTGGTATATGGATGACTTCTCTTGGGGTAATACCCGTATGGTACAGGGTGAAAAGGGTAAGAAATACCTGATCACGAATGAGGGTAAATTTGATCCACGGGAGATTCCAATGCAAAGATGGCAAGATTACCAAGCCGAAGCTTGGACTAGGAATGAACAAGTTGGCCATGACGCTGAAACTGTTACAATGAGATCATCCCATGTACCATCTGAAATGATGTATGCTCCTGATGGTGGAATGTCAAGACCAGCCTCTCAATTTGGATTGAGTCAACCACGCCCAATGTCGGCGGGACCATCAGAAATGCAGTCGTATTATCAACCAAATGCTGCTACAAGAGCAAGTACCATGAGAAGCTCTACATTTGGCGGTGATGTTGAAATGTCCATGCTGAATCAACGTCAAACAAATATTATCATGGTTCCTAGTGACGAGCAGCTCACCCAAGAAATCAGAGAAATCCTACGTACTGCTGATTTGATGACTGTCACGAAGAAGAGTATCCGATTGCAATTGGAGAATAAATTCGGAGTCAAACTGACAGCCAAGAGAGACTATATTAATCACGTTACTGAGGCCATATTGACCGGTGAATTGTGATGAGTAATATAAAAATGCATGCATATTAATGAATATTACCAGGTATTTACTCATAAATAATTATAAATATATTTATTAAAATAACACACAAACCTTGTTTAGTAAAAAATATGCTATTAAGGTGAATTACCCACAACTTATTTGAATTGTGGATGAAATGGGAATTAATGTATACATATCGGTCATATACGAATAGATGTGTATTGGTAATTAATATATATATTCTTTAATTGTCTAAATCCATTCTATCTTCATTCTTCTTCAAAATGACGATACCTTCCAAAGAACTGGCGAGACTGATATATTCGTCGTCTTCTAATTCTGCTCTTTCACCGTGACCTAGCAACACTGGGGTCGAATGCGTAACCCACCCAGTAATTGTTTTTGGCTTACCAGCTTGACCGACGACATCAACAGCTTGACCGACTCTGACGTTAACCTTCACTGGTTTCAATTCCTCATCTAAAGTGATAAGCATTCGTGGTCTGATGGAAGTAGTTAAATAATAAAGTAGAGAATGAGATTGCGAAAGGATAAAGTATTTTGGATCGAGCAAGGAAATGCAGACAGTTAACAAACCTGCTAATGACACACGGGAGAGGATTTGTCTGTCAGTATTAAATGGAGATAAAGTGAGGGTACCCTTACCCAAATGGACGAGACCCTGTGCAATTCTGACCATAAACAGGGAGTCTGCATCTCTTGAGTAATAGGAAGCAAGCTGTCTCAATAATTGGGCCAATCTTGCGTTATTTGTACCTGCACCTACAATACCCATTGCGAAAATTGCATTGATTGCAACTTCAAGATCGCTATCGTGAGAGTATCTTGATAAGGTATCATAAACCTTCATTTGAGGGTTTGAGGAGGACACCAAACCCATAGCTAATGGAACTGCTCGTCGAATGTGGGCATCGCCATAATGCATCAAATGGCTGAAATGACGGAGAACCATATCTTGACCGACGTCTTCTCCCATTGCAATGACAGCCAGACCCAAGACGGAGTATCCTTGGAAAAGACTCTCTTCCTTTTCGCCTTCTTCTTCAACTGGCACATGTGGTTCGGAGGCGGATTGTTGAGGTTGATCTTCTTGGGTAGGAGCAGCATTGCCAGATTGTTCTTCATTTTGGTTTTCCTCATTCTGAATGTCTTGCATAAGTTGGGATGGGTTTTCTTCACTGGATTCAGTCTTTGAAGGCTTAGCGGTACATTCATGAAGAAGCTTTTGAATCTGTAAGACATTACCGGTTCCGCAATAGGAACAGATAGAAACCAAAGTTTCAATGATTTGGGCAATTGGATGTTCGACAGCTCTAATGGTTTCAATGACCTCTTCAGTTTGTTCATACTTACCCATGAACAAAAGACCTAAACCTAAAGCCATGAATCTGGTCCACTTGTCTGAAAGTTGGGATGGTTCACGTTCCAATAAGGTTTGTAAGATGGTGGAGGCGATGTCACCATTAGCGGAACCGACAAAGATATGTCCTAAGGATAAGGCAGCAAGAGCTGAAATTTGCATGGAAAGGTCGTTGTTAGAAACGATTGGGGTCAGCAAGTCCATTAAGTCTTGACGTCTGGAACCAGCATAAGACAAGCCGAGACCAACGATGGCAGAAGTTCTCAATGGTTCACTCTTTGTTTCAAGGTAATCAGCCAACAAAGCAAGGGCAGGATCAGATTCATCTGCAACGCCTGTGTTGACAATACCGATACCAAGTAGGGCACCGGCCTTGATGTGTTCTTCAGACGAATACATATACTTGTCTAATTGTTGAAGACCATTAGCAAAATCCCATTGGAAAAGGGAACCCAAGGAAGCAGTTGTGGAAGCCATGCCGGAGCCCTTAGTTTTGTAGATCCATGATTTGGATTCATCTTCGGCAGTCAACAACTTGTCAACCCCATACCCGCAGTTAACAAAGGCATTGACGAAACTGGAGGCCAAGTTCTGCTTTGCGGAATCCAAGACACCAGGGTTTCCACCTAATCTTGATTGTTCCAAGTGGCTCTTATAAATATCCTCTGGAACCTTTGGATCCAACAGATTCAATTCCTTTCCAAGATAGAGAAAGTGTTCAGAAAGGGAGGCATTGGAAACACATTTTTGGACTTCTTCATTCTCGACTTCGAACCAATATTGCTGACGGGCCAAGATGAAGCCAAGTTGTTTTTGGACGAGCTCATCAGTGGTGGCGTCGAAGACGGAACGGATTAGATCTTCATCATCGATTCTGATTGCCAATGCGAGCGCCTGGGTTAACTGGCCGTGGGAAAGATAGATATTGTAGGCGGTATGAAGGAAGGCGGAATCATCAGGTGGCGCCAAAAGTGGAACACAGCTAACCATGTATAAACAAACACGACCGAAAGTGTTTTGATCCACGAATTGAGGCAACTTTTCGATGGCCTCCAGCTCCAGTAATAAATCAACTGCATCTGCCTCCGCGTTGTGTTTTAAAAAGAATGGGACAATCTTAAGAGAAAGTTCTAATAAATCATCAGCTGATTCTTCCTTTTCGCTTCTGAGTTCATATTCTTCGCCGATTTCTAGCGCCAAATGACGGACGTATTCGTGACCCCAATTGCCCAAATCATCGAATGTGGACAGCAATCTGTATCGCAATGATTCACGCTTACCATCGCCAGAATGCGTCATTCCGAGGACCGAAAGAACATCTGCCAATTGGGATTGGAGCTTTCCCTTGGGCCAATTTGGATACAATTCACTCAGACTAGGGTAATGAGGTCTAAGGAATTTGAGAGGCTTTGGCACAGCTGTCATCGAAGATGTTGATGTTCTGATGAAATTCTTAAGCGCTTCGAGCGATGGTTCATACAATTCTGTATTAGATTCCTTCAATCGTTCAACCAACATTTCTAATTCGTTTTTTAACTTCTCGTCTTCTTCGGACAATTCTTCTTCTTGTTCTTCTTCCTTCTTCTTCTTATTCTGTTGCTTTTCTTCATTTTGCTGTTGAGCTCCTTCTGGATCGCTCGATCCAGCAGATTTCGTCTCTTCGTCCTTTGCAGGTGGCGACATTGTTAATATGTATCCTTTTACACTGAGCGTGGCAAACACAAACTTTCGACCTTTGGAATACACTTGAACACACACACTCTCTCTTTCCCGCACACAAAAACAAGCGCCAGAAAGCCCCAACTGGGAGGGGACGGAGAAATACGCGCGTTCTGAACCTAACGCAGGTGTGTTGTACAAACTAGTCACTTTCGCCGATTAATGTTATCACCGGGTCTTTTCGGTCTGAGCGTGCGGCGGGCCGGCAGTTTGGGGGAAAAAAAAGTGAAAAAGAAAGTAGGGAAATATAAATTGCATGACCCACATGACATCTGAAGCGGTTTGAAAAATAACTTATTTTGGTACTAACATTTTATAAACCTCCTCGGTTACGACAAACATACACATTTAACACTTTTTTTTTTCTGCAATATTTTCCTCATCTCTGGAATATCGAAGCCTTCATTTGGAGATCGAAATTAGCGATTAACATAGACATCCGTATTGGGAATTCTACCTCGAAGATGACTCTGAATCCCATCAACCTGCCCAAGTGGCTAAAAGAAAATGAACATTTGCTCCAACCTCCCGTTAATAACTATTGCATACAGCGTGGCGGCTACACTGTGATGGTATGATCTTTGATTCCTGTGACATGAATTGATTTGTATACTAATCATTTTGTCTGTGTAGATTGTCGGTGGCCCAAATGCCCGGACCGAATATCACATCAATCAAACCCCTGAATGGTTTTATCAATATAAAGGAAGCATGACCTTGAAATTAGTAGAAAATGGCCAGTTCCGGGACATGCCAATTAACGAAGGCGACATATTCCTATTGCCTCGTAAGTATCATCATTCCATGAGCTTCTCCTCCGCCAAGGAGAGGCATATAACCGTATGATTACTAATTGGGTCCATTTTTTAGCAAACACGCCTCACAATCCTGTGCGATATGAAAATACAGTCGGGATTGTAGTTGAACAGGATCGTCCAAAGGACGTGGTTGATACTTTGCGATGGTATTGCAAGGCCTGTTCCGAAATCGTCTACGAAACGTCCTTCCATATGTACGATTTGGGAACGCAGATTAAGGAAGCCATTGCCGACTTTGATGCTGACTTGGAGAAGAGAACTTGCAAACATTGTGGTACCGTTGCAACATCTAAATAATGGAGGTTTTATAGATTTTATTTTTCTTTTTTTGCTTCAATTTTTTTTTGTTATCAATCACGCATTCTTGACTCTTCTTGAGCATCCCACAATTGTTCGGGATCCTCTTGTTCCGGCAACAACTCAAACCCCATATCTTGTACATTATCCAAATCCACATCCACCTGTCGGTTCTCAATGTGCGATCGGTTCCTCCATAATAAATTGATTAGTCGTCCAATCTGAACAATGTTTCTAATGACCAATAACACCGTAGAAGATTGTCTCCCCAGTCGAACCGCCTTGGTGCACCCAGCAAAGACCAATGCCAGCGTAACAACACAGATAATCATCATCACGCCGTCGGCTATATTCCAGTATGATCTCCAGAAATAGCTTCGCAACGCAAGCATTCTCACTCCAACTTCGGCCAGCAGCGCCATAAGAACAACCAATTCTAATATGTAAAACGATATTGGCGGACATCCTTTCGGCTCCGATAACGATATCCCGACAGTTGCAATTGACATTAACGTCAAAACTGCGTACGCAATGATGTATTGCTTCGAATAGGTGAATCTGTTGGCAGTAACTCTCATCAGGTCGCAGCCAGTCGCAGAGAATTGTGTCTTCCTTCGACCTGGTAACGGCTCAAGGTGGTTAACCGCCACATAATCTCCAGAGTTATTCTCTCCACCATTTTCTCGTAATCTTTCCCGTTCAATGTCTATCGACTGGGGCTTGCTAGATGACGGCGTGCTCGCCACATCTTTATCGTCGTCAGACATCACATCGCTTAAGGTTAAGTCTTCTTCAAATCTGCCTCTCTCGCTCATATCTTAATACATTCCATTTATGGAGCTAATGGTGATAATCTCGAAGTTTAAAGATAATATTATAGCGTTAAATTCTTTCTGTGGGGCCCAATAATGTCTAGCCGCAACCAGCCTTCACTATATAATATAATCGGTTTGGATTAAGTGCGGCTGAAAGAAAATTAGAATGACGTTGCGCGTACGTCAAAGGGCAGTTGAATACGATGATGATTGTCGCTGCTGCAGGGCTGTTTTTCGCTGTTTCTGTGTGTTCACAAGTACTAATGTCAGTAAGTAACGAGCTGGCGTGTTTATATTCAATTACTTATTCTAAAGCTTTATATGCTCCCTTAAATGCATTTGAAATCCAATGAAGTAGCTTATCATAAACAATGCTGTTAGCGTTGTGATAATAAATACCGTGATCGCTGTCAGGGAACACATGGACGTCATAATTTTCCACTGAATCCTCATCAAGCTTATCCAAAAGGACCAAGGTGTTTTGGAAATGAACATTGTCATCTCCTGTTCCATGCATAACAAGAAATCGTTCGTTTTGGCCCAATGCTGTAGCATTGGAAACTGCAGATCGATCATAGCCCTTGGAATTGTGATCCGGAGTATGCATGTATCGCTCGGTATAAACGGAGTCGTATAGTCTCCAGTCTGTCACTGGTGCAACAGCCATTCCGTATGAGAACGTACGGCCGGCATCCGTCTCCAAAGTCTTCAAGGTCAAATAACCACCGTAGCTCCAGCCCCAGATGGCCAATCGATCCTTGTCCACATAGGGTCGGGCAGCCCAATTCTTGGCCGCGCTGATCTGATCCTGAGCCTCAAGATTACCAAGGTCGTCTCTGACCACAGCTCGGAAATCTCTGCCCATGAATCCGGTTCCTCTACCATCGACAATGACAACAATTGCGTCTTGCTGAGAAGGCACGATTTGCTGGAAATCAATTGCGAAAGCCTTTCGTACGGTCTGCGAAACAGGGCCACCATAACAATGGAAAAGAACTGGATACTTCTTTTGCGCATCAAAGTTTGGTGGTAAAATTTCAACGGCATTTGCCAGAATTGGCTTTCCCCCTTCTGACTTATTCAATTCCACTTGTTGATAATTGAGCTTAGGAAGAGACAACTTCTTTAGTCTCTCTTGTAACTTTGCATTGTCAGTGATCATCTCTCCATCAAGTACTTTAGAACTGCTCATGTCAATGACCATCTGCCAAGGTACTTCTGGTCCGAGGTAACTCAACAAACAGAACTTGCTGTCAATGGAGAAGGACACCTTGTAATAGCCATCAGTAGAGGTGTCTGTTATTTCAGTTATGGATTTGTCATCCCCGTTTAAACGAACCGAATATAAGTGTCTTTCGATTGGCGACTTTTTGGTTCCAATAAAATACACAGTGTTCGTTTCCAAGTCAATTGAAGAAGGTGCATCCACAACCTCCCATTCGCCTCTAGTGAGAATGTTCTTAGGTTCCGGCGAGTCAATTGGTGAGAAGTATGCCAAATGGTTGTAACCGTCAACCACAATAGTGTCTACATAGCCATCTTCAGAACGGCCTTTCTCTTTATCTGCCGGGACGTAATGGGTATTTCTCATAACTTCAAACCAGCCATTGCCCTTAGTGTCATCAGTTCGAACAATTGACCCCTTCTTGGTCTTTGCGTCGACCACACTAATCTTAGATAGATCACTTTCCCGGTTAGTTACCCGAACGAACATCTTTTCCTTGCCCAACCACAATACCTCGGTGAGAATGTCATCCTTAGCAATGTCCTTTTCATCATCAAGTGAAAGCTTTGCATGTTCTTCCGACTCAATGTCCAGCAACATCAATTCGAAAACGGGGTTTGAAGATCCTGGTTTTGGATATTTCAGTTTACGCATCTCAGGATAAGGATCGCTCTTGACGGACTTCTGAACAAAATAAGGGATTGTAAATTCCTGAACCTTGGCTTCATCAATTCGCACAAACGCCAAATAATCTCCTTCACTAGACCACCAGATTCCCTCCTTCTCCTGGAACACCTCCTCTTCGTATACCCAATCTGGGATACCATTGAAAATGTTCTCGCCGCCGTCCTTGGTGATTTGTTTATTCTGACCATCCTTATCGCCTCCAACGTATCTCAAATAGACATTGCGATCCTTGACATAGGCGATTCTGTCACCACGTGGAGACCATTGGGCCAGCGACAATCTAGCATCCGCATCTTCAGAAACAACTGGTTGCACCTCTTTAGTACTGATATCCAAAATCCAATATTGCGCCGAATAAGAATGACGCCAGTTTTTGGCGTGGTTGGTGCTCAACAATGCCTTATCATGGTTTCGGTTTAAAACAACCTTTTGTACCATGTACACTTTGTTGTCGTAGTGCAAGCTAGTGTCTTCCAACACCACGGTCTTATTTTCCTTGTCAGACCAGCTGGTGATGTAATATTGAGTCCCATCTTCAACCAAATAAGCGCCGGCGGTTTCAGAACCAGGCGCTCCTTCAATCCAAGAGATTCCTTTGGATTCAGGTGCATATTGTCCTGTTCGAAGGTCCTTGAAGTTCAAACGAAGCCCATCACCATCCTTGGAGATGAAATTCTTGCTGCTGCTCTGGTCCTTTCCTGTTCCATTCCCAACCGTGAGCAATGAGCCCAATAAAAGAACGATGATAACGGCGCTAATTCCTCCAAGAATCCGATTTCTCCTTGTGGACCAAAATCCGCCAGAAGCCGCCCTCTTTTTCCTTTCAAATAATTCGTCATCGCCTTGATCGCCATACAATCTTGCCTCCTCCATCAGATCATCTCTATCTTTTTCTATTCCGAGCGACAGGTTTTCTAAGATTGATGAGGTGGATGAACGCGGAGAGCTGGCTCTAGCATGGCTGTCCGAATAGCGAGAATCAGCCATTTTTTTTTTGAAATCTATCGGCCTGTACCCTATCTATGTTGTTTGTTTATATGGTTAAAATAAATATATCAGGGATATCAACGCCTGAAAGTTAACAACAAAGTCTAAAAGGTTAAAAAAAAAGTACAAAGGAAGGCTTAGATCTGTATGAGAGATTAATAGGTTCCCCGATTCCCGACGACGATGCTGCAGCTCCTCAGACCTTACCCTTACCCCATGCAACAGCCCCACAGAGTCAGTTAGCTACCGTTTTTTTTTCTTTTTTTGGGTATATCTTCGGACGAAAACGAAGAACTAACCATTTAGTGTTTCTACAATGAACCACTTCATTTGATTCATAATTATATATATATAGAGATAGATAGATATCGATATATTAGGTGTACTTAAAAAGAGCTAAATGTGGCCGGATGCACTAACATCATCTCCCGTCTAAGCCAAACTCCAATTCTTTTTCTAGGCCATCATAAGCTTGGTTATTGTTGTCTCTTGAAATGTTTTCTTGGGGACGAGGCGGAGGATCTTGATGTCGGTACTGATCGGCAGGGATTGGAATGGAGTCTTTTCTACCAGCAGAGGTAGGGGAAGAGAAATCATGACCAACGGAATATTGGTAACCAGCGAGTTGATAATCCTGGAACTGCTGTTGCTGTTGCTGTTGTTGTTGTTGGGCCTGAAGTTGTGCCTGTTGTTGTGCATACTGTTCTTGTTGTTGCTGTTGCTTGAGAGCCTCCTCTTGATCTCTTTGGACCTCTTCTGGGGTTCGTCGGACCATTGCACGGAATTTGATGACCTCGTCGGTGATCATGTTTCTCATAGTCTCCATGTCATTGACAGCCTCAAACGAGAAGTCAAATTCCTGACTGCACACTGGCTCGTCGTTAGGATCATGCCAGATGCGCAAATAAGGATGCTCCAAGGCCTGCTCCACGGTAATTCTATCAGCCGGATCGAATGCAAGCATCTTTTCCAACAAGTCTAAAGCGACGGGGTTGGCCTTTGGATATAAAGTGGAAAATGGAATTTTGGGCATATATGGCAGTCCTCGAACATATTCCTGGGCACGTTGCGAGCCAATTCGTCGTAAGGTTTCGACGTTAGGGGTTCCCAGAATGTTGAGAATTTGGTTTAGCTGATCCACGTAGTCCTTGCCCTTGAAGATGGGCGCACCACCCAACAACTCAGCCAAAATGCAGCCGACGGACCAAATGTCAATAGCCTTGGTATAGCTCTGGAAAGAGAGCATGATTTCTGGAGCCCTATACCATCTCGTAGCCACGTATTCCGTCATGAACCCGGCGTTCTTTTCAGGGTCGTACGAAAACCCTCTAGCCAGGCCAAAGTCGCAGATTTTCAATTCGCAATCCGCATTAACCAACAGATTGCCGGGCTTGAGGTCCCGATGAAGAACATTGGCCGAATGGATGTATTTCAACCCAACCAAAATTTGATAAATAAACGATTGATAGTGTGCATCAGTCAATGGCTGTTTAGACCGGATAATTTGGTGCATGTCGCATTCCATAAGCTCCTCATATAAATACAACTCATTAAAGTTATTAGTATCAATAATGTCCATGTCATATAAACAAGTAATATTTTTATGTCCTCGGAAGTGGTTCAACAACTTGAGCTCTCGGAGAGCCCGCTTACAAAGGATCTTCTTTGAGAAGATGTTGGTAACCTTTTTTATGGCCACCCCAGGGCCATCTGCAGACCCGTTATATTTCGCTGAACAAACAATTCCGTATGCCCCATGACCCAATTCCTTGGTAATTTGGAACCGTCGGTCAATGGTGAAATCTTGTCCATACACTTTATAAGTGTGGCGGTCTGCTCTGATCATTTGTCAACTGGAAAAGTGAAAATCTGATAAAATCAAACGAGATTGAAATTTAAGAAACAAATGTATACAGCAAAAGAAAGCACTTATGTACTTCAGAATTTTTTTTTTTTTTTTTTGTTCCTTCCGTTCTCTTACAAACAGCTGCTTGCGCCTCTCCCCTAGAATATGGGACTGGCCGAAAGTTTGAGATGCGCGCTAAGAAATTATCGGAAACAGGAAATTCAACTAAGCTAAATCCGTCAGGGTAACATCATCTCGTTCACAACTCCTTTTTTCCCCCTATTTTTCTATATTTAGAACAACAACAAACAGTTTGTCTGCAGTGTGTATTTCGGGAACGTCAATCCTCAATTTTTTTTTTTTTTTCTGTACATAATATACTTGAATTCCTTTTAGCTGCTTTGTCCGAAGTTTCTTCTATTTATACTTTTTTTGTGTGAGATCGGGGGATCGGCGTCTCCCGAGTCGACGACTGAATAAAAGAGAAATATATAATAATACTTTTTTTTTCAGTTTCATCTCTTTATTAAACTCTTACATCTTTCTCGTTCGGCCCGGTCACGGCTCATGCCGGCAGAAATCGGATAATCTTCTTCCTACATATACACTTTTTTGATCTGCAGTGGCTAGTGAGACATCCTGTGTTGTGGCAGTGCCCCCGATCCCCACCGCCCCCAAACAACATAAATACATTCCGCTTGGCGGAACAACCTTTTTTGCTTCTTTTCGGAGAAAAAAGAAGCCGCCGGAGGCACTTTTTAATCCCCATTCATATACATACACAAGTACATCATCTCCTCCACAATTCCATTCAATCTTCGAACACTTCCCTCAATGAAAAATATAATGAGCCGCATCGGACCGATTGGGAGAAATCCACCCAACAGTAATGGTGGTTTGAAAAGGTTCGAATATTTTTTTTTTTTTTTATTTTTCAGCTGGAGGGTAGATAGATAGAGAGAACTATGAGCACATTGTTTGACGACATTTTCAAGATTACTGGCGTGGAATCGGAGCGATACGACCGAGTGTCGCGAATCACTGCCCAATCGAATTCCAGCTCGGACGTCCATTTGACATTGGACATCAACCACGAACTGTTCCCAGTCACCAAGAACTCCAACCTGACTGTTACAATGGCACCAACTCTCTCGTTAGACGGAGATGTCACTGCGCCCAGCACGGGCTGGAGAGAGGCCAAGCCGGGCGAACAGTCATTGGCCGATGATTACGAATACGTCATGTACGGTACTATCTACAAGTTTGAAGAATCCGCATCCGATAAAGTGTAAGATTTGATTTCCTCGCAAGATCCGTGGCATATGTAAAAGCTGACAGTTTGTTTTTTTAGTTCCGTCTACTGCTCGTTCGGCGGTTTGTTGTTGTGCTTGGAAGGCAATTATAGAAAACTGTCCAACCTGAAACAGGAAAACGTCTATTTGCTGTTACGACGATAAGCTCGATGATGTGTAATTTACAATATATAATATTATTATTTAAATTCGTAAGCCTTGCCGGCCATCAAGAGCCCGACAATGAGTCCAAAGAGCCCGAGGACGGAACCAAAGATCTCAATGACCAGAATCTTGACGAACAGAGCCGAGTCCGCGGCATCTGCAATTGCAGCAGTAGAGCCAGTGATTCCGACGGCGACACCGCAAATTAAGTTAGTCACTCCCACCGTCAGACCGGCCCAAAAGAGAGAAAAGCCAGTGTACATGTTCTCTTTGGTGTAAATGCCCGGGCCGGAAACATTGGTCAATTTGGCTGAAAAGACAATGGCCATGATGAGTCCATAAATAGCCACAACCTCACAGAAAATAATGCTAATCAAGTTTTTGGTGGTAATTCTTGGGGCCTTGACACCAGCACCCAAGATACTCGACCCAGTAATGAAAATACCCCTTGGTTCAAATTAGTATTTATATCTCCCTTTTTTGCATTCAAATCCTCAAAACCTACCATGCAGCTCCCACAACACTGAGTCCAATACAGCAGGAAATTCCGATAATCGCCCACATATACGGCGATGTTGTGGATAGAAATTCACCAACATTAAACGTCTCTCCTTCTCCGGTGAACAGTTGGTCTATTACACGGGACATTAGTATCTGTCTCCCCAACACTAACAATCCATTCCACACTTACATGCGCCAACCAGCAGCAGCCCGCTCAAGGCTAATGATCCCGCAGTCTTTGTGCTGTACATCGCCCTGTTATTATGATGTTGTTCAACTCGATCAATGATTCTCCCTTAGTGTGTGTGTTAGTTAGTTATCCCAATAGTCGCGTTGTACGCGACTTTCGTCAGTCGGCGTCCCGATGGCCGATCTGCAGAGAGTAATTCTGCCTACGGCGGCTTCTTTTTTCTCCGAAAAGAAGCAAAAAAGGTAGCTCTGCGAGGCCAGTGGTTTTGGTTCTTTTCTAGAAAAGAACGCCATCTGCAGGGCAGTTGTGGCCCTCAATTGTCGGACAAAAAAAGCCCTTTCATTGCGTTGGTGCGGCTGGAATCACTTTTCGATATTGGGAGTGCATCATCACCATGATTAAGCGCCAAAGGAACATGAATAGCGGAGCAGGTAAGCAAAAAAGACGAGGTCACCTTTAGCAGTTACTAACTCGAAGCAAAAACTAGGCCATCCAATTCTGACGCAAATCCCATTGATTGTGTCTCCAAGTTTGAAACCGCCCCAGGCGGTGACATTGCCATTCAACTTCAATAGACTGCCCAGCTCATTGCCAGCACAAAACGTATCAGCAGAGACGCTGGATCAAATTATCTCTGATTCTAGCGGGTTTGTACAGAATCTCGAACAGAGACATAGTTCAAGAAAGGCAGTATTCCAGAAATGGATGGACGATGTTGAAAAGGAAGAAATGGAAGAGAAACGTAGAATTGCCCCTGGTTATCTAGATAGCAGCAACAAGATTCTGCAGCCGCTGAAAAAGGATGCAACCGGTGGAAGTCAGAGGTCAGAAAATGAATCAAGTCCTGATCCGGTAAATCAACTGGATCAGGTGTTCGGACAAGTCAATTTAAATAAGTGACGTGTGTGTATGTCTATTTTATATTTATTACTTTTTTCTTTATTACATAATAGATCAATCACCCAACCATACTTCGCTTTCTACCTCTCATCCTCACATCTTCTAAGCGTCTCATAATATCTTTCAATCTGCCTTGGGCCTTTTTGTCGCCCCGTTTATTTTCGTTCAAATATCCCTCTAAGAGCCATGCATTGTATTTCTCGCTGTGCACTGGATGTGTGCTCAGAACCGCTCTTTCCAAAACATACAAATCTACCGCCTTGTCTTCGGCTAAGGTAGAGTGGTTTCCAAGACCGAAATCAATCAGATATGGTACCTGATCTTTCAGCACCAAGTTGGAAGTGGTAAGATCTCCGTGCACAATATCGATCATATGCAATTTGGCAATTTCTTCGCCTGTCTTTATCATGCATTCCTTCAGCGCCTCTGGCCCTGCCTTGTCCTCTTCGTTCCAAATGTGTTGCTTGAGACTTGGTCCGTTGATGCATTCCATCCACACAAGTCCGTTCAACGGTTCTGCGAAGATTAGTCGGGGAGCATTAATCTCCTTGCTCGTTAGCTTTTGCAAAATTCTGCATTCCGACAGGGTCTGGTGCTTGATCAATTGTGCATCTAGCACTGGATGTCTATATTTCTTCGACGGTCGGTACTTGATTATCACGTCTCCTTTGTACTCCCTGTAATATGGGTGGGCTCTGGTCTTGTACACGACAGCCTCGGCCCCTTGTGACACCCGTTCAACTGGCAAGTCGCGGGTGACCTTCTTTAACTCGGCCTCTATCCGTTCCATCGTTAAGCAATTTGGTGTGCTCGCTGTTGAATGAAATCTTCGTCGAGTGGATTATTCAGCTTACTGACTGGGAATTTTTTTATAAAAGGTGGTGCGGCTGAGCTTCGTTGTGAAATAGTACTCTGTCTGGAAGAATATTATGCGACGATGGTACAGCCATTCTGGGCAATTATCAATAAGTTGTTGTTTGTTGGTTGATCTATATATACAATTACACATCATCATCATCATCATCTAAACCAGCTTCTCTTCGCTAATTTCCCCAAGCCATACTTCTTGAAAACAGCTTCAACGTCGCCAAAAGCTTCTCTCTTACCTTGCATGACCAGAGTTGGCTTGCCCGATCCAGTTTCCGATGCATTTCCAGTAAAGACCCTTTCAGCGACCCTGCGAATGTCGTCTGGACTGAGCGCCTGGATCTTTTCGCACATCTCAGTGACAGGAATCTTGTGGTTGGCAATTTGAACTTGACGACCGAGATCTTCCAATTCAATCATCTTGCTTTCCAAATTCATGAGCAAAGAACTTTGAAGCTGGTTCTTGGCTCTCTCAACTTCATCATATGACAAGGCGCCTCTACCCTTAGACATAGTTAAACTGAACTGTTGGGCAACAACTTCAGCTAAATATGGTGCGGCCTGTGGAATACAGCTGGCAGCAATTCCAAATAAACCGCCATCTGAATAGGAATGGTTGAAGGCCTGGGCACTTTCAATGTATCCAAATTGGTTAAGAACATGGGTGTACAATCTGGAGTACATACCCTTACCTGGACCACCAGCAGAGAATGATCCACCGCCACCTAACAGAGTCTGCAAGGTTGCCAATGCATACACATCCGGATCGTTAATAGACAACCCTTCAAATGCAACATGAAGCTGTGAAAATTGGGGAAGGTTACCAATTTGTGGCGGCATTGGAATAGTCATTTCCTTGCCGACGTAAAGACTTGGTGATTTAACAAGAGGGCTTGGTTCGGATGTTCTCTTTAATCCCCCAAGATATTTTTCTGCCAAGGAGACCGCCTTGTCATGGTCCACACTGATAAATGCAGCAACAATCTTATCAGGTCTATAGAGATGGCTGCGATACTTTCGAATCAGCTCTGGAGTGATATATGGAAGTCGCTCATCTGGGCATAACAGAGGATTACCAAGCCCTCCCTCATAAGCTGCCACATGAACAAGTTCTGGCAGAATCAATTCCGGCTTCTGCCAAATTTCGCTATTCTCAAATGACGCAGTCTCTCTTTGCCATTCAACTTCCTCCTCTGTGATCATTGGATTGACAACGGTATCAGATAGCGCATCAAACATGTGTTCCACGTCGCTGTTGAAGACTGAAGCTTGATACATGATAGTTTCTCTAGATGATGTGCATGAATAGTTCCCACCAAGCAATTCTAGTTCATCGGCCATTTGAGTGACATCTCTACTCTTGGTAGATTTGAATGCGAGTCGATCGATTATATGGCTGCAACCGCAGAATTCGGCGTTTTCGTATCTTGATCCCGCATCGACATACAGACCCATAGCTGCAAAATACCCAGGAAGAGGGTCCGAAACCACCCGGACGCCATTATCCAAAGTGGTCATACGGAAATCTACACTTGTGCTAGCTTCAGTGCTTTTGCTTCTCCTAAGCAAGGTACCAGCTAATCGTCTCTTGGTTGTGGCTCGACTAATTTGATTTCGAAGCATGAATATGTTTCTATGATGATTTTTAAGTGAATTAGTTCCGCCGCTCTAGAATCCCATCGTAACAAATTGACCGCCGTCGGGCCGGTATTTTTTCATTTGGTCGGGGAAGTGCGCAGTGCAGGGATTTGACTCACACCTACTCTTTGACATTTTTAAAATGGTTTGGAAATTCGAGATTAATGTGCCGGCATCTTCTGCCAATATTGGTCCTGGGTTTGATGTTCTCGGTATAGCCCTTGGAAGTTATCTCCAACTGACTGTCACCGTTGACAATAGCACCGCTGAAGAAATCACGGATTCAAACAACTGCAAGATCACCTATGAAGGTGAAGGAGCATCTGGAGTTCCTTTAGTCAGTGATGAGAATTTGATTACCCGAACAGCTCTCTATGTCCTTCGTTGTAATGGAATCAGAACGTTCCCAACCGGCACTCATGTCCATGTTAATAATCCTATCCCATTGGGCAGAGGTCTCGGTTCCTCTGGTGCTGCCGTAGTCGCAGGAGTTATGCTTGGTGATCAATTGGGCAAGCTTGGGTTTACAAAGAAGAGAATGTTAGATTATTGTCTGATGATTGAACGTCATCCTGATAATATCACCGCTGCCATGATGGGTGGATTTGTTGGCTCTTTCCTGCGGGAACTCTCTCCATCGGATCTTGAAAGAGTTGAAATTCCTTTGGCTGAAGTCCTTCCTGCTCCTGCAGGTGGAAAGGATACCGGATTGGTCCCACCTGAGCCTCCTAGAAATATCAGTCATCACATCAAGTATGACTGGAACGACAAGGTCAAGGCCATTGCAATCATCCCAGATTTTGAAGTTTCCACTGCTGACTCCAGAGGTGTTCTTCCTGGTGCCTATACTAGACAAGACGCTATTTACAACCTTCAAAGATTATCTGTGCTTACTACTGCTTTAGCCAGGAATCCACCTGATCCAGAACTCATCTACCCATCCATGCAAGACAAGCTTCATCAGCCGTATAGAAAGATTCTCATTCCAGGTTTGACTGAAATTTTAGCCTCTGTCACTCCAAAGACCCATCCAGGTCTTTTGGGAATCTGTCTATCGGGTGCTGGTCCAACCATTCTCGCTCTCGCAACTGGAAACTTCGAAACCATTGCCCAGGAACTTCTTACTAAGTTCACCAAGAATAATATTGTTTGTAGTTGGAGATTACTAGATGTGGCTCATGATGGTGCAACTGTCAAGGACCTTTAATTAGAATTAGAAAACTATCTTATTATTATCGAAACTAGACACCCATGGCCTTTTTCCACTGCGTAGTCTCTCTTCTGTATAGCACTTTCTCTATTTGGTTATCTTATCTGATCTTCCGTGGGTTAGGGTAAGGGTAGGGTAAGGGTTTAAATTGCACTGTTCGGAGGAATCCCACCACTTTGAAAATTGGAGTAATTTTCAACCTTCCAAGAATAGTGAAATTTCATAGCCAAAACCAATGCTATTAGGGGTTGGAGGACGGATTAGGATCGCTAACAGTCACGGCTTTATTCAGCAGGCTTGTAGATCATTCCATCAGAGTTCACCAAGGAGATTTGAATTTGTTACAATTCTGGAACCCATCCATCACGGACTGCAATATGTTCACACCACTGGAGGATACTCATGGCATACTATCATTCCTCTCGCAGCTATCACCTTGAGGGCATTTGTAACATTACCATTAAGCATTTCTAACCGAATTCGAGCTCGGAAACAGGCCGAATTACAGCCAATTTTGGGTGCCTCAGCTCCGATATTGAAAGCACGATTAGCCAATTCAACTGCCGCTAAAAATGGAACGTTGACTAGTGAACAGATACAGGTCTTAGTGGAAAAGGAAAGACGAAAGAGAAGGGTTCAATTATTCAAGGAGAATAAGTGTCAAGTATGGAAATCCGCATTAATACTTCCCGCTGTTCAGATACCACTCTGGATCACATTGTCTTTGGTTATCCGAGCAATGTGTGGATGGTCGGTCATTGATGGTATCCCGCTAGAAGAAGGCTTTACGACTGAAAGCTTCTTATGGTATCACAATCTCATCCAACCGGACCCATATTCTGTAATGCCAGTTGCAATTGGTGCGGTTGCCTTGATCAATATGGAATGGAACGCGCTTCAATTGAACCCAAATACTAACAAGCAGGCATCCGGACCTACAGTTCCAAAGCTCCTAACGGCTGCTTCAAGATTTGGTGTTCTGTTCTTAATGACAATGGCATTCCAAGCACCTAGTGGTGTCTGCCTCTACTGGCTGTCGTCTCACAGCTTTTCACTTGTACAGAATTTAGCATTGGACTATTATCTTCCAATCAACATACCCCCTAGAAAAGACACTGTTGCATCAAAGACTCTACAAATCGAAGAGTAGAATTAAATAGATATTTATATAAATACATGATCTCACGAAAAATCCGAGGGTTTCAGAAAAGTGCTTTTATCGCGGGGCACACTTGCCTTCCGCTGCGCTTTCTCGATGATCAGTCCTTTGACAGTATTTCTCCTCCACACACTCTCTTCTACATCAAAGACCGAAGAATCATTGAACAATAGAAATAGATAGATAGATATTTATATAAATACATGAATTTTTATGGTTAGTCCTGAGCACTTCCATCTCGAGGTCGATACACAACTCCCTTATTCAACAGATCCTGTGTGATATCTTCTGGCAATTTACCATTGACTTTGACAGCATAACTGTAGTTGTATATAATTAGCATACTCATTTGAGAAATAAAGCGATAAAACTTACACTCCGCTTTGGAATCCGTCGATTCTTAGCCATTTGGCAACCCACGATTGTTCATTATCACATAAAGCTACCTGTCCTTCAAACGCTGCAATAAAAAATGTTAATAAGTTATCTGCTCGAAATATTCCCTCCATAGTCAACTTACAAGGACTAGTGCACTCTTGGATCAGACCGTCATCAGACTTGAACGCGATGAGGGATTCGCAGTTTGGACATCCTTTATTTACAAAATCCTGAACAGATACGTTAGTCGAAAAACTTGATTTTCAAACTCAAAAGCTTACTCTAAAGGGTTGGATGATTCCACATATCATACACGCACGGTCAGTTCTGGATGACATTTCAGTCGTCGGAGATTTTGTTTGTGTCGGTTGGAAAAATAGAACGTTGGGACTCATGTATTGAATATTGAAAAGGTGATAATTCCGCACGCTACACAGTAAATTGATGTAATGCCACGAGAATAATTTTTTCTTTTTTTTGTTCATAAAATATATCATTTATATAAATACTAAATGTCAATGTGGGTATATTCAAACAAAAGTTGCTGATTGCTGACGACTCATTCGCAAGTCTTCAAATCGACTTTTCCAGTCCTCCAATTCCTTTTCCATCCTTAATGCATGTTCCTTGGCATCTCGAGCTTCTCGTTCAGCTCTTCTTGCGGCCATTCGATGTGAAGATTCAGAACCTTGAATGTTTTCAATCGACTCATTAAGCTTCTTCAACTTGGCTTCATTGCGCTGAGCATCTTCCTCCAGTCTCTGGGCGTACTTGTCTTTCTGTGCAAGTTGAGTCAACAGATCCTTCACAGATCGATCATTGTTCCGTGTTTGGCGACTCTCGTTGGCATACTTCTGAGCTTGATCTTGGAGTTGCTTTTCTAATTCATCAACTCGTTCGCGCAAGTATTGAGCTTCGTCAGTTTTTGGTCCTAGCAACCTTGCTTCAAGGTCAATCACCTTAAGGTTCAGAGCTTGCTTTTCCTTCTCAACTTCCGCTTGTGAATTTCGAAGTTCATTATTCACTCTCTTTTCATATTCAACCGCATTCTCAAGCTCTTTCTTGGTGGCGTCGTATTGTTGTGCCAAAGATGAAGATTCATCGGTTTGCTTTCTCAATGCTAACTTCAATTGTTTGAGTTCGTCACTATCGCTGACGGAACCTCGAGATTGTGAGGCTGATCCATCAGGAAGGAGTTCTTCGAATCGTTGAGAAACTTCACTCAGTCTTTGTTCCAACGTTCGCTTATCCTTTTGCAATTGATCTCGATCATTGGTAATTTCATCCATGGTAGTTCTTAAAGTACGCACTTGAGAGAGCAAAGATCCAATTCGCTTCTGCGAATCTCTATATGCCAAGTTAGACTCCTCACTAGATTTTGTCAGCTCCTCGACTTGTGATTCAAGTTGCTTCTTCAAATGAGACCAAGAGGAGGATCCATTTCCACCAAAGGTATTTCCGTCTCCATTTTGAAGCTGTCGCTCTAATCGTCGAATCTCATTTTGAAGATCTTGACGGTTCTGTTTCTCAGTTTCAAGCTCGCTGGACAGGGCCCTGATTTCTTCACTGTATCTTCCTCGCATAGCCTCCAATGAAGATGCGGATTGAACAAATTCCTTGGAATGTCTACTGTTAACATATTCAAGTTCCTTATTCAATCTATCCTGAGCTTCCTTGGCATGGTTCAAGTCAATTGTCTTGTCTTCCAACTCGCCCTCCAACACATGCAGTCGAGATTGCATTTCCATCATGCTATTTTGTGCCTGCTTATAGTCACTTAATGCGGCGGCTAGAGACTCTTCGGTATCCTTCAATTGACTCTTAGCAAATCCCTCAGAGCGAGTTGCTTTCAAAACAACAGCCTCTGCACTCTCCAAACGAGAATAGTACTCTTCTGCTCTTCCTTTGTATAGCTTCATGCTGGCGGCCATATCTTCGTTTCGAGAAATTTCTGCGTCAAGACGAACCTTCAGGTCAGAAAGATTATCCTCTTCTTGCTTTCCATCAGACATTTGGTAGTGGTATAACTCGCGTTCAAGCCTAGTTTTTTCCTGTTGAGCCTCTGCTAATAATTCTTTGGTTCTCACCAAATTCTTGGATGTGTCATGATAAACTGATAGCAGGTCATTCTTAGATGTCTGCACGCTCGAAAATAAGTCTTCAATTTCTTCTAGACTCTTGCCGTTCAGATTCAGTTTGGAGTCATTTCCATCTTCCAAATTTTCCTTTCCGAGTGGTGGAGATCTGTCTGAGAAGACTGATCTTCTTTGAGAAACGATACTTCCGCCATTCAACGAATTAGAGAATGATGAACTCAGTGGTCGTTTTTGTGGGCTACCTGGAGGCGACGAAACGCTTGCAAGATCATCAAGAATGGCTCTCTTGCTGGCATAATACTTTGAATCCTTTTCATCAAGATCTTTACTCCACCTGGCTTTAGCGTCTCTGAGCTGTGCCTCAAGCAACGCTCTAGCTTCTTCAGCCTTTTTCCTGTTCTTTTCGGATTCTTGCAGTTTGGTACCCAAATCTACCAACTGTTGAGTTTCTTGACTAGCTTTGCTCCAATCCATAGGTTTGTTGGACTTTGGATTGATAATTTTCTGTAATGCCATCAATTGATCCGTACGTTCCTGAAGCTCCTTCTTAGATGAGTCCAAAGAGGCCGTGAGCTTTCTTTTAGCTACCTCTGCAGCTGACCTATCCATTCTTTCTTTTTCATGTTTTTGGTTTAGCTGATCCAACTTCTGTTGAATCTCCTTCTTCATTCTCTCAGCAGAAAGGGCGGTTTTTTGTTCCCTGGATATGTCATGGTTCAGATCTTCAATTTCCCTTGCCATCTTATCTTTTTGAAGCTTCATAGTATCATGTTTTGTTCTGAGATCTTCGAGATCCGCCTTCAACTTCTTTTCACTAGCCTCCAAATTGACTTTTTCTTCCTTCAACTTGGAAACTCTGTTGTTTACTTCCTCAGAAATTGAAGCTCGTAACTTTTCCATTTGAGATGCCTTTTGGCTCAGTTCTTTGGTTAGTTTGGTTTTCTCAAACTGTTCATTCGATACTTCTCTCTTGGTAGACTCAAGCTCCTTTGCAAGGTTTGCCTTTTCAAGACTTATGCTGTCCTTTTCATTGCTCTTTTCTTCCAACTTTTTCTTCAAGGTAGAGATTTCATTAGTCAGGGACTCCTTTTCAGAGTTTACGGTTGAAAGCGATTTCTCCAACGACTTGATCTGATCTCGGTTTTGTTTAGCCTGCTTCTCCAGATCGTAAATGTAATCATCGGCCTCATTTTTAGAATCTTCAGTCTTTGACAACTTTTCCTTGAGCGATTTGAGTTCGGACGAAATACTTTTCAATTCAGCAGATTTCTTTTTCTCATTTTCGAGTTCTCGTAACACACTTTCCTTCTCATCCGCGGACGTCTTGAGTTGTCTGTTGGATTCAACTACTTCCTCCTTTTCTTTTTTCAATTTATCGATTAGAGTTTGCTTAGCTTGGATCTCGCCCTCAAACTTAAGTCGTTGTGTGCTTAAGTTCTCTTCCTCTTTGGAAAGCTTGGATTGCAAGTCGTTAAGTTGGGAATTCAACAATTTTCTACCTTCGTCATCTTTCTTTCCAGCAGAAATCTTCTCTTCCAATAACTTCTTGGACTTAGATGCATCTTCTTCTAGTTTTGCGTAATCCTTCCTAAGGGTATCCATTTCCTTCTGAGATTTGGACAAATCGCTACTAAGCTTATCATGCTTTCCTTGCAAATCGGCCTTCTGTTGATCCAATTTCTTCAATTCTGACTGCAGCTTTCCAACTTCAGAACGTAAGGAAGTTAAATCCGATTCCTTCTTTCTGACCAACTCCTCATAACCAGAAGATGTGTTGTATAACTCGTCTAATTGCTCGCGAATCTCTTTATTTTCGAGGATCAAGTCTTCAACCCGCTTATTTGCAGATTCGTAATTGGTGGACTATATCAAGCGTTAGTATGTAACAACCTCTAATACAGGCATTTTTCTTACCATCTTTTTTAATTTCCCCTCGAGTTCTCCGTCAGACTTCTCAAGTTTGTGAACCAGCTCTTCCACTTTCTTTTCACGTTGGGCTAAGCTACTCTTCAAAAATTTGATTTCTTCGCTTAACTTTTCAGTTTCACTAGTCTTAGTAGCTTGGGTTGTGGTCAGCTTTTCTAATTCACTTTCTAGAGTTGTAATTTTGGTATTCAATTCCTTCTTTTCACCTTCCAATAAACCGATAAGATTGGCACCATTCTCCAACTCCTTCTTTAACAATTCTGCCTGTTGGTCAGCCTTATGCTTTGCATCCAAGAGCTCCTCACATTGATTTTCCAGTTTGTCAAGATCATCAAATGCCTTATTCAGCTGGTCTTCCAACTCAGTCTCTTTGGATTGTGCACGTTTAAGAATTTCTTCCTTATCCAATGCCAATGCCCGCTCGCTTTCAAGAACTTTATTGACCCGTTCAAGTTCTTGTTCAGTCTTTTTATATTCTTCTTCAATCTTGGACTTTTGCTCTTCATAATTCTTAACTGACTCTTCTAGTTTCTTAAACTCAGCATCTCTCACCCTGCTATGCCCAGTCTCACGTGATGCCATTAATAGCGGCTTCATTCTAACATAGAGTTTCCACCATGGGTTTGACTTGACTTTGAGATAGATTTCAAGGTTCTTCTTGATAACTTGAGTGGCTTGAGACATGTACAATTGTTTCTTGACTGCTCCTCGTTGTAACGCACCACGGGCAGCACATTGGAATTGAACGATAATTTGCCTGATCATGGACTCTCTACGTTCTTCCAATTCAGCAAGAACACCAGACTTGAAAAACACTTTTGTAAGACCAACTTTGTATAAATTTTCATCTAATCCCAGACTCTTCAAAATAAGATTACACGCCTTTTGTCCTTCGACATACCCTTTTGGCATATCAGTCACAAGAACTTCATATCTTTGACGGAATTCTGAAAAGAACAATCTGTTAGGATAACCGGATCTTGCAATTCTAATACCTTCCAAAACACCATTACATCTTAATTGGTCCAAGACTAACAAGTTATTAAAATGCTTTGGCTTTTTCTCGTGGTTTGGAATGATGCATCGAACGAAATGAGGATGTGTTGAATTTAACTCAGTCATTAAATGGTTGAGCTGTTCTTTGTGTCGCTGAGCAGAAGTTCGGAATAGTCCCTTCTTCACCCTGGCTTTACCTGCAGAGTGCGTAGTAGCTGCTGCCTTGGCAGCCGCTGCCTCCTCAGCGAACAAAGTTTGGACTAAAGCCTCAGAAGACTCAACTAACAACTGGGTGACATTATCATTTAGAGGATCCTTGTTCTTCTCCAGCCAACCTTCAGTTGAATATTCGACTTCTGCAGCATAATGTGTCAAGGTAAATCCCATGGAAAGCTTTGAGGATTTGAATTTTGGAGTTTTCTTATCCCACAACGAGGTCAACTTATCGGTGAATGATTTATCAGTGGCCTTCGGCATGACACAGTCCTCGTCAAGACATGAGAAGACACCCATAGGGTTGGACTTTTCGATAAGATCGATTGTTGGTTGTAAATCATGACCAAAATCGATAAACTTCCACTCAATATTTTCTCTGGTATATTCTTCTTGTTCCAAGACAAACATGTGATGGTTAAAGAACTGTTGCAACTTTTCATTGGTATAATTAATGCACAGTTGTTCAAAACTATTGTGTTGGAAAATTTCAAAACCTGCGATATCCAAGACGCCGATAAAGGTAGTACTTTCGTTGGACTTTTCCAAGGAATTGTTGATAGTATTCACAATGTGGTTGAATAAACGTTCATATAAACTCTTGGACAACGCATCTAACGAATTTCTCACCTGTTCTGCGCTTCTCGATTGTTGGACCCATTCGCGACCGGCCTTCACACGAGGTTTGAGGAGACCCCTTGCGAACATATCAGAGTTGATTCCAAGCAGGTGACATACCCTCTCGGCTTGATCATAGTTCAGAATTCTTCCCTGATCAGCACTTTCAGCACCCAGTTGGATGTTACCGATATGCAGGATTGCAGCAACAATTCTGAAGATGTCAGTCTGTTGGTTACTATTGATTCCCATAATTTTGAAAGACGCAAGAAGCGATTTGAACTCATCCTTGTCATTAACACCAGTGATTGATTTTGCGGAGTTCTTAAGATAGTTGTATTTGTCGAGGTCTTGTTCGAGAATCAAGGATTCTAACAGTTCATTAGTGGCACCTCTTAACAGTTGATAGAAAATGTGGTAGTTTCTCTCGTCGGAGTTTTGGTGGATAACACGAGATTTTTCCAACAAATACCAATCAATAGAGGCACCGGCGATTTGGCCAGACCTTCCAAATTCGATTCGAATAAATTTTCCGAATCTGGAAGAATTGTTGTTTCTCACTGTTTGCGCGTTACCAAATGCTTCTAAGATTGGGTTGGCCTGCAGAATTTGTTCTTCAAACGTAGGTGCATTGGTCGTGGGTTTTGCAGGACGCGACTTCTGAGAGCTTTCGCTTGTAATTGCAGCAAGATATTGAATAACTTTCTTGGTATTTTCAGTTTTACCGGCACCTGATTCACCAGTCACCAAAATCGACTGGTTTTCATACAGTTCCAACATATTTCTGAATGCCAAATCGGTAATAGCAAAAATATGGGGCTTGGTTTCATCTCGGTGTTTGTTCTTGTACGTGGCAATGGTATCGTTATCATAAATAGGTAGGTTAGCATAAGGGTTGACTGCAACCAAAAAGAGTCCGGAGTAAGTATAAATAGAATCGTCAGTGTATCTTGAATAGAGATTGTCGACAACTGAAGCTTCATTCAAATACGTTAATTCTGCCATATCACTCGATTTGTTGAACTGTGGAGGGTTGACTTTTTCGACGGTATCTGCGCTCACAATACGGTCCTAACATCATTAGCTTCAAATCATAGATCAACAGCTCAGGGGGACGTTTTCACTTACCGAATCATCAGTGCATCGCACTTTGAGCATATTTTCCGGTTCTTCGGAAACTACAAATCCTTTCATAAAAGCATGGTTATCGTCAGGTATCCACACCCAACGCTTTTCTTGGAATTCAGCATCCTCAACTGACGTACTGTTATCAGTCTCGGTTTCCCGGAGCATCTTTGTCAGTTGATTGGACGGCGAAAAGGTCATAGATGACCTTTGCGATTTTTTGGACATTGTTCAATAGTAGAAGCAATTCTTATCCAAAAAAAAAAATGGTATTTGTGTAGAGTGGTATCTTCAAATGTTTGTTTAAATATAACGTGAACAGTAATATAAGTGAATGTGTGTTTGTGCGAGATAGGCACATCCATTTGTTTACTTTTTTGTTGTTGTTCCATATGACCGTTGTCACGGCAACGGTCGGATTTTATGCCGGTTGCATTCTTCATCAACAGATCTCTTTGCAGAAAAGTATTGTAGAGACTCTTGCTGGTGAGCATTGTATGGATTAGAATACTGTAGTAGTGAGCATCTCAACTTCTGTCGTAAAACTAGATACTTTTTAGTATTTCTCGTGTAGGAAATTAAGCCATTGTAGTCCAAAACTTTATAGCTTGACTGAACTTTAGCATGGACTTTGTTACTAACAGTAGTATTATACCAAGCTTCAATTAAAACTTGCTCTTATTAATGGCCATAAGGTGCTCATGATGAGCAAGAAGCCTCCAAATTTTTCAATGACAGAAAAATCTCTGAGATTTTTTGATTCTGACTCAGAGATTAGCCTGAATTGCAAAAGCAAAGATATCCTAAGATCAGATGCAGGGTCGCCAGCTGAGTTGGCAGGAAATCAGAATGAGCTGTCAACAGATTTCATAACTAGAGAGGTTACCACCCCTATTGCTGAGAAATACACACTCCCATCCATATCAGTTGACGATTCTAGATACACAAATGATCACGCCAATTCGGACACGCCTATGTTTTCTATAGCTAAAGTCAGAAAGCCGAAAGGAGTTGATTTCATACCCCCCTCTGGTAGATCTGATAGTGGCGTACTGTTGGAGCAATACTGTAGCACGCCTGCGAACGTTGGATACTCGCAAAATACTAGCCCAGATGCTCAATCATGCACTACTGGAGTTTCGGATGACCCAGACTCGCTACAGAAAACACCGCCTCTAAACCTTGCTAATGACGCCATGTTTTCACCGTTAGAGGAAGTCACTTCACAGCAAAACCAAACCGCCATTCAACACCCCCGTGGAAATGGTGAAAACCAAGACCAAGACGATCCGCCAGGTTACAGTTCAGACAACGGATCCAAAAAAGAGACGCTCAATAGCAAGCAGAAGTCAAAAAAGCCTAGAGTTTTGAAATCAGTTTTTATTATTGTCTGTGTTTTATTGTGTTTATCGTTATTGTTCAACATTCTTATCGGATCTGGTGTGTTCAACAAATCTGAAAATAAGATAAGGAAAGGCCCTTCCGGTCCCACAACAATATCTTTGATACCATTAAATGACAGTATACAAGCAATTAATCATAGTCATATTTATAATGATCCGGATGTTCAACTCCTGTTTGGAGATAAACAACTCAAGAAAGTTTTTTATGGCATTAATTACAATCCGGCAAACGGTAGCTATCCGCAATGTGAGATCTCCAGAAAACAAATCACCAAAGATATCATCACACTATCACAACTGACAACAAGAATACGAATGCAAAGTACTGACTGTGAACAGGTGGATATGGTACTCGACGCTATACAAGCATACAATTTCAACATGACGGTCAGCATGGGTTTATGGATGAATAAGTTTGCAGAGGTTACAATTCGTCAACTGTCAAACATGAGACGGATATTAAATCGTTACCCAAGCAAAATGATAGACTCAATATTATTAGGCCACGAAGTTTTGTATCGGGACGACCTTAATGATAGAGAATTAATAGGATTCGTTGAATATGTTAGAGAATATATCGAAAGAAAGGGCTTGGATATCCCTGTCGGAACTTCAGAAGTTGGATTTAAATGGAGCCCAGGTTTGGCAAGCCATGTCGACATTATGGGGGTCAATATCCAGCCGTTTTTTGGAGGATTGAATGTAAACAATAGTTTAACTTGGACGTACGACTATCTCATGGAAAATACATTGACCCAGAGGACAAGTAAAAAGACAAAAGTGGTCCTTTCAGAAATTGGTTGGCCGATTAAAGGAGATCCCCTCATATACGCTGATCCCGGAGTTGTCGCATTACAACAATTCCTGGATAGTTGGGTCTGTTCCAACCAGAACAGCGAGATTGGGTGGTATTGGTACGAAGCCTTTGATTCACCGTGGAATGATTTCCGTAAACAAAACTATTGGGGGATATTGAACTCCGAGAATAAGCTGAAACAGAACCTAACTTTACCGACATGTATGTAACATTAATGCAGTCAATATATATGTTTTCAGCAGAGTCATCCAAAATAATACTCATATATACTCAATGCCGAACAATTGCATATGGGGCACACTCCTTCTCCTCTCGATTATGGACAAGACTTTAGAATGAATGTTTTATTGTGTGTTTTAAAACATTATCGATATATTTTGTGACCAGAGAGGTGCACGGCTGAAATTACTGTACTTGAGCCGCACATACCCCTAACCCAAGATCAGTACAATTCATATAAATTTGGGAAGGACCGAAAATTTTTCTTTTCTTCATACATATTACCTACTCTCGGATTACCACGCAATTCGGACGTGCTTCCATTCCAATTATTGCCAAAATGGCTGAGAGGAGAGCGATGAAGCCCTTTTAATAATCTTTTGGAAGATCTCTTACCCATTCTTTTGAAGGTTCGCTTCGGGGCTATATAATACACAGTTTCAGATGTACTTAATGACTATCTAGAAGAATATAATTTATATAAGGACCATAACCAAAATAGGGCAAAACAAGGCATTGCCAAGGAGACATTGCCTAAAGTCCACAAATCAGGATATAAGTCCAAGTAGTAGTGTGTTGGAGTGAAGTATTCGGCAAGGTGCAATACGACAACTCCGGCGTATGAACCAAGAACGATGAGCTTCCATAAGATATTTTTTGGTAGTCGCAATGGAAGGGTATTTCCGATAAGCCAATTCCAACAGAACGTCATTACGGCGTACTGTAATGACAAGCCTTCTCTTTGAAGTAGTGGCCACAGTGAGAAGGTAGCGATGTTGTTAATCCAGGTGATCATTGCAATGTCATTTGTGTCTGTGGTAGCTAAGAGCATTGTCACTGGCATTAATGGGACCAACACTGATTTCTCATGAACTTGAAAGCTGAACAAGAAGAAAGCCCAGGCCGTGGACGAGAATGCCCATGGAAGAAGATGTTTTCTTGGGAAGTAGAAAATCAAGGCCATTGATGGCAGGATTGCGGTCAGTGTTGCCAAGAGACTGATTTTTTGCAATTCTTGTTGTGTGAATAACACTTTCAATTTGATTACTGTGTTCAGAGTGCACCAAACGTTTGCAACCTTATCTTCCCACAACCCGCGTGCGAATGGGAAGATTCGAATGACGATTTGCTGGAGTTGCTCGAGTCCCCCAAGTGCATAGAATGGAACAACCATGGCACCGAATGTCAATATGACAACAACGCCGATTGAGAAGAGTCGGGTGATATTGATGGATGGAAAGACGCAGTTACCCAAAAGATAAGCGAAAATGGCCGGAGAATAGTACAGGGCCATCTGCTTGTATCCCAAAGATAACACGAAGAAGAACGAGGCGAGCAATCTTCGGTGGTTACACAGACAGTCGATAGCCAAGAGGGTGAATCCCAGCATGACTGAATTGTATTGGAAATGGCCGTGGTCGATCAAAATCAGGGCCGGCTGAAACAAAATAGCGGCAATGGCCATGGATTGATCAATGGAGTTGAGCTTTGACATGTGTCTTCCGAACCATCTGACAAACCAGATTACCGCCGGAATGTATATACACAGTTCGGACACAATTGCAGTTCCGCGCATGTAGGACTTCAAGTCGTAGTCATCGAGCTTTCTGGAAACATCCAATGCAAACCATGCGGGATTAATGTATCCTCCGATTTTGCCCAAGACCCAGGAATGATAAGCTGTCAATGGCGGATAATCCAGCCCCCACCAGTCCAAATCGAAAAAGTACCATTTGGTCATTGGCAAGTGAGTGGTAATTTCCATCCAATGTCTCTGGGCCTCGAAATCCCCATGCATGGGCTCACTCATGTATCCAGAATACGGCCCCAGACCGACCGCGCTACGTAAGATAATTGCAAATGACAAGACTACGTATCGCGCGACCCATTGTGTGTAGGTGGGTTTGAATGTGCCCAGAAAACTGCCTATGGGCGAATCTTTGAACGGAGAATTCAAGGAGTTCCCACCTGGCATTGAACCTAGCGGTTTCGGTGGTACAGTTCCTCCCTTATTCTTCTTTCCGCCCCCTTTTTTTTTAGCTCCCATGGGATGTGATGATTGTGTTGTTCACTTTGTTCGCGATGTTCGACGAAACACCCAACGCACAGTTCCCACAGAAAGCTTATGCCTGAGCACTGGCTACTGTACTAAGCGCGGCACACAATTTAAACGGAACAAATAAACCAGTAAACCAATCTTGTTACTATTCATTCCTCCACGAAGTGGAGCTACCTTTTTTGCTTCTTTTCGGAGAAAAAAGAAGCCGCCGGAGGCACCATTGAGCCCTGAGGAGTTGAGAGTGCCCTGCGGGCGGCGTTCTTTTCTAGAAAAGAACCAAAAGCACTATCGCTCGTCGTCGTTCCCGCAAGATCACACACGTGGCGTTCAGAAAACAACATTCTGAAGACAGCTGAACAAAATAGACTCCAGCATGATCGCCATAGTGCGATTTTTAGACGTTTATCGTCATTGCTGGGTGCGAAGAATTGCAAATTTATAAATTTTGGAAACTGTGATATTGATTTGCCACTTTAATTGTAATTTAAATTAATTCGATAGTCAAATCAGGTATAGCCGCGTGTTTTACCCCTGGGTTCCTGCGCGCGCATCCAAAAATGGGTTGCCGGTTTTTTAGGGAGAGATGAAATTTTATTTTTTTAGGAAGTTTAGATTTTCTCGACAACACAAACTTTTTTTCTAAGCTGTGGCTCGGGCTTTCTTTGTTACAGATATTTATATATAGACGTACCTTTGCATTTTGTTTTGGGATATCGTGTGCAGTTCTGTGCATGAGTGTATGTGTGAGGGAAGATCCAACTAAGAAGCTAAAATGAAGATATATTCGCGAGTGATTTATTGGCTCATCGGGGTTGTCGTAACAGTGTTGATTTTCGTTTCGGTGTTTAATGCGGACCAGGGAGCGGCAGTTACAAAGCATGTTAACACAGCATGGACCGAAGGCAAGGCCAAGCTGACTGGTAAGCGAGAGAGTGCGGCCTTTGTAACTTTGGCCCGAAATAAGGATCTCAAGGATCTCTTGGAGACGATCAGATCAGTGGAGGACCGATTTAACTCTAAGTTTCATTATGACTGGGTATTTTTAAACGAGGAGCCATTCTCGGACGATTTCAAGCAAGTGGCGCGAACTCTTATCAGTGGTGAGGTCAAGTTTGGCCAGATCCCTAAGGAGCATTGGTCGTATCCAGAATGGATTGACCAGGACAAGGCTGCGAAGTCTCGAAAGCAGATGGACAAAGATGGGATTATTTATGGCGGGAATGAGGCCTACAGACATATGTGCAGATTTGAAAGCGGGTTCTTCTTCCAACATGAACTAATGCAACCATACCGATACTACTGGAGAGTCGAGCCATCCACCAAACTGTTCTGCGACATTGATTACGACGTGTTCAAGTTCATGCGTGAGGAGAAGAAAAAGTATGGCTGGACAATCTCCATCACCGAATTCGAGAAAACAATCCCAACCCTGTGGAACCACACTGTGGAATTTATGGATAAACACCCAGACCATGTCCATCCTAATGCGCTCCAGAACTTTGTCCGGGACAAAAAAGACCGATCTAAGTACAACTTGTGTCACTACTGGTCCAACTTTGAGGTGGCCGACATGGAGTTCTGGAGAGGAAAGGTCTACCAGGATTACTTTAACTACCTAGACAGGGCCGGCGGGTTCTTCTACGAACGATGGGGCGACGCACCAGTCCATTCGTTAGCCGCGTCGCTTTTCATGGACAGAGACGAAGTCCACTTTTTTGATGATATTGGTTACGAGCATCCGCCATTCAAACACTGCCCTGCCGACCAACCGGGCAAGAAGCTTCGTTGCAACTGTTTCCAATCTGATTCTTTCGACTGGCACGAGTCGTCCTGTCTGAGGGTGTACAATGAGGCCAAGGGCATCCCCAAGCCGCCAGATTATCACGACTAAAAACAACAACATAACCTACCCCATATTTACTTTAATTTTTTTTTTTGTCATGACATTAGTTAGAATTCCATTATTTCGTTACACGTATCCCCGGGGATGGGTCCGGTCATAGTCGACCGATGCTCAGCATCTTCTGCAAAATGGTCTCAAGATTGTGTGTGTCAATGCCCTGGCTCTTGAGCCCGCCAATAAACTCCTCGCTGTCCAATCGATACTTCTCAATGGTGCTTTGACAGTGGTCGAACGACTTGGACACGTTGCGCATGTAGTTGACCGCATAGTCCTTCAATTGACGGTCCTCCGTCTTCTGTCGCAGAATGTTCAGCAGCTCCTTGTTGGTGCTGTCGAACCGAATGGCGTGGATGATTGGGAAGGAAAACTTGCCCTCCGTCAGGTCCTCGCAATATCCCTTGTTCGTCGAATACACAGACGACTGCAGGTTCAGATAATCGTCCTGGATCTGGTAAATCACCCCAAAAAGATTGGCCAGCGGGATCAGATCAACAGAGGTTGGGCTCATCAATTGCAACAGCCGCACCGCTAGACGATACAACCCTCCGGTTTTGTTCATCACCATGCTTAAATACTCCTCCTCGCTGGGACAACTCAGCGTTTCCCGCCAGTATAGGTCCATGCCCTGTCCACGATGGAGGTTTATGAGTTCTTCAGTGAAAATCGCCACAACGGTTTCCCTGTCTTCCGACAGCTTGAGCGCCTCCTGCAGCGCCACAAAGTATATGTAATTCGCCGAATTGATTGTCTGGGCAGTCCCAAACATGGAATGTGCAACAGGATACCCCCGTCGCAAGACCGCATTATCTTCTACGTCGTCAATCAACAGGGATGAGGTGTGAAGCATCTCAATCACATGGCTCAGCGTCTCAATCTTCGCCTCGTCCTCAACTTTCAACACGCTGTTGAACGCTGCTATCAGCTGGGGTCGGAAGTCTTTTCCAGGAACGTTATGCAGATAATTGTATGGTCCCTGGAGAATCGCCTCCTGCTCGTCAGTCCAAGTGGCTAGTTCCGTCCGCATAATAGCTGTTGTTCTTAACGGTTCATTCCCAACGCCTCAGCGACTCTTCTTGAAAAATAAAAAAAGTCGGGCACGTGACCGACCCTAACCCGCTGCGGTTTTTTACACCAGTGCTTTTGGTTCTTTTCTAGAAAAGAACGCCGCCGGCAGGGCACTCTCAGCACTGCGGAGTGAGCAATTGCCTCCGGCGGCTTCTTTTTTCTCCGAAAAGAAGCAAAAAAGGTAGCTCCACTTCGTGGAGAGGAAATTCGAAGAGATGGTGTACGCCAGTGCTTTTGGTTCTTATCTAGAAAAGAACGCCGCCGGCAGGGCACTCTCAGCACTGCGGAGTAAGCAATTGCCTCCGGCGGCTTCTTTTTTCTCCGAAAAGAAGCAAAAAAGGTAGCTCCACTTCGTGGAGTGAAGTTACCCACCATATAACATTTGGGAGATTTGGGAAACGCAACGTGCAACATGTCAGCTGGAGTGGAGCGGATAACCAAATCTCAAACCATTACGATAAGACCACGGAAGTTTTAGGATGGAACGACCTATGGATTGGTTCATGGAGTTACCAGCGGTCACCCGAGCATGGACATGTGCCGTAGCCGGGTTGGCGTTTCTGGAACAATGCGGGATTGTGACCCGGATGGATATGATGTATAACTATCGCAAGGTTGTCGTGGATGGCGAGTACTGGAGAATGCTCACTACGTTTCTATATTTTGGGCCATTGAGCCTGGACCTGGTTTTCTATGCGTTTTTCAATCTGCGCTACAGCCGGGAGCTGGAGGAAGTTTTCTACCATAACCGAACCAGAGATTACTTGTGGCTTGTCAGCATAATCGGCATGTGCCTGTTAGTCGTGACCCCATGGATCAATGGAACCGGAGGACCGTTCCTTGGCCAGCACCTGTCCAATTGCCTGATTTATTTGTGGGCGCGACGAAACCCGAGCGTGCAGTTGTCCATGCTGGGGCTCTTCACATTCACTGCCCCGTACCTGCCAATGGTGCTCGGCATCTTCTCGATTCTGGTGAACGGGGCGGATTATAGAATGCAACTGGTATCGTTACTTATCGGACATGTAATCTTCTTTTTCGAAGACGTCTATCCTCGCATCAATGGCGGCAGACGAGTGTTGGCTCCGCCATGGTACTGGTTCCGAGTGGCCGGTTGAAAAATAAGGAGAGAGAGAAAAAGCTATATATATATATGTGTGTATAGGAGGAGGAAGTTTTTTGTGCATTTTGGAGTGAGTCAATTAGATATTTATAGCATTACTGAGAAAGCTTAAAGGGTCGTTATTAAGCGTGTTCGTGTCATCATCATTAATGTAGAGCTGGATCTCGCTGGAGTCGTCGTCTTCAGGCTCCGGGGTTAAATAAGACTCGAGCGAAAGCAAATGTTCGGACATTGTGTACTCATCCTCGAGCGCGAGCGACGACAAGGACGACCGGTCCGAGTCGTCCCACAAAGGTATAGGATATGGCGGAGACGAATATGCTGTGAGAACAAAGTCATGGTTAGTTTTCAATGGCCCCGTCGAAGAGGACGCTTTGGACTTTTTGTTAATCAATGCTGGGGATATCGTGGATGGAGGGTTTGCACTTGTCGCCGGCTTTTGTCCGGACGACGAAGACGACTTTTTTGTACTGTTAGTAGAGACGGCGGTTTTAGGGGTAGCTACATTTTTCCTCGGTCAATATTACGAAGCCTCGACAATTGAGACGAAATACTCACTTTTCTTCTTATTCAGTGGAGGTTTGGTCACTTTGTGTGAACTGGCAACCGTCGGCGTGGGCGGTTTCTTGGACTCGTCCGGCTTGGGCAACAAAGGCCTCAAGGACGGTCTAATAGGAACATACTTGGATTTGGCTCCAGTCATGACAATTGGGGTAGAATAGTAAAGGTTAGGGGGAAGCTCATAAAGTCCACACGACAATGAGAATGTGGACGCTCGTGTATATAAATATGTATACCACTCGGCAAAATTGTTAAATGTTCAAGAATGAAAAGAAAAATAAATGCCTCGGGCGATTTCGGCTTGGCTCTTTCCGGGTTCTTCCTCTTTCAAAACCGCGAACTGTTTCAACCCGACTCAGAAATGTTTTTTAATTAGTGGCGACAACAGGTTAGTTTTTGCAAGGAACCTGCTGCGGATTCTATTGCAAATAAACAAATGGTCCCTCAATGCTGCTCACACTTGTATTGCTATCTTTATATATAATTACGTCCAATTCCGGGTTGCTGTGAAGCGACCGGAGAGATCTGCCCACATAATACCCGACGGTTCTGCAAAAACAAAATATGCCACTCCTCTCCTTGCGTCCGGCAACAAAAGGTTTTAACGCGAGCCGCCGACTTCGGCTACTCCCCACTGATCCCGAAAAAATGTCTGAGCCGCACAAGCTATGTGACTGTTTATTCCCGGTACGAACGTATGGCTACGTCATTGTGGAAATAATATTTTTGAAATATTTTTGTTTCAGCCGTATGATTTCCCCGGAGCGAGGGAGACAAAGGGCCCTTGTGAGGAGGATCACTGTGGCGCAACTATTTTTGCTGTATCTGTAGCTGTTTGTATTCGGAAATGGAAGCGGAGAGCTGTGTTGGGTCGGAGGGAGAGAGAAAAAGGGGGCTGCTACGCTACTGTAGCGGTGTAGCGGCAGACAGAGGAACAGACTCTCTTGCATACTCAATTGATTCATTATGTGTAATAATGATAAGGAAGAAAGAAGAGAAAGGTTATAATAGGTGAATTATTATTTATTTTATTTGGTTGTTATGCTATGTTTTGCTTCTCTTTACTTTTTATTTTATTTTTTTTCCCTTTATCAAAATACAACAGGGGATGGGAGAGAAGTGGGATGATAGATGATAAAGAGAAGAAAGGGTACATAACAATTAGGCATTGGACTTTCTGGACTCTAAAGTCTGCTTGACAGCTGCCAACACTTTTTGGTGGATTGATTTTTCAGAAGCAATGACTCCCTTGTTGCCAGCCAGGGTCCTGCCGAGTCCAAAATCGAGTTCGTTACCATAGATGTCGGAAACCTGGCCGCCGGCCTCGGAAACAATGATGTTCCCGGCAGCATGGTCCCAGATCTTTTCCTGATATCGATCGTTCACAGGTAGACGAAGATAGATGTCAGCCTGGCCCATGGAAATGGAACAATATTTGGCCTGACTATCCATTCGCACTGACGGGTTTGTGATTCCAAGCAGATGGGCGATCTGGGCGTTAGCATCGTGGGAAGAATGACCCGATTCAACCGATTCACAGAACGTGGCGCTGGATACGTCGGAAATCGAACTAAACTGGATCTCGCGTTCCTCGACACCAATTGTTCCCGATAACGGCTGGCAGGTTGCGCCTTGGCCCTTGACGGCCGTGAAGAGCGACCCTCCGTTCAGGTTCGGACAGCCAATGACCCCGAGAACAACCTTGGAGTCGATCATCAAGGCCAAACAGACTGCATACTGCTCACGACGTAGGAAGCCCTTGGTTCCGTCAATTGGGTCCAGGGCCCAGATCCGGCCTTGCCGGCCACCTTCAAAGTTGCCCTTGTCGATGGCATCCATCATCTCATTGATCGTGTGGATCTGGCCAATCTCGTTGGAAAATTCCGAAGTTTGTTGATTGGCGGTTTCAATTTCACTGAACACCTCGTCTCGAAGCGAATTGTCCGCTCGCAACTTGTCGGCGTTCTCTTCGCCGACAACCTTGTCATGTGGGAAGGCCGAATAAAGCGCATTGATAATGACAGCTTGGGCCCCAAAGTCCCCAACCGTCACGGGCGAACTGTCCGATTTGGTGATTGCATTCTCTCCTCCGCGTCGGGAAACATTCTGTGCCAATTTGCAAGCTCGCTTCACCGCAAGTTGCGCTAATCTCTTTTCCAATGCTAGCATGTCTGATGCTCAAGATATATAAAACCGCAAGCTGGGGGTGACTGAGTGAGATGATATGACTAAGTGGGACCAATGCTATTGATAATCACACCTTCACCCGAAAAAATTAGGTAATCATCATCTGTTGATAGTCATACCCGAGATCTCCCCCCACTCCCCCTGAAACCTGAAACTCTCTCAAAAGGTGAAGAGAATTTTTTTGTCAGTCTCTTTTTTATTTATGCCTTCGGCGGGCTTCTTTCAAAAAAAAAAAAAAAGTGGCTCAACAAAATATATGTGTGTGAGTGTATCTGTGGATGTGTGCACCGCCACGCACCGCCACAATACACGGAGGTGGCTGCTAGGTTTCAGAACAGACACAGAGTTTGAAACGAACACACTGAAACACGTATCCTGGCTAGCATTTCGGACGCGTTTACTTCTATATGCTTCTAAGGTTCAAACTGTAAAAGCCACCGCACAAAGCTTGCAGAATTACACGTATCTTTTTTTTTTTTTTTTTTTTTTTTTCTTCGGACACAACTACTACCCCGGAAATTTTGTGTAAAATAATTCGTAGCCGCCTGTAGCAACTCACATGTTCACGCGTACGGGTAAATGAAAAAAAAGTGTGTGTTAGTTATATAATTGGCCCTGGCATATATTTATAGCACTGGGGAAAACCTTAGTTAGTTAAGAGATCAACCTAATCTTGTAACCTCGTTATTTTGTGACGTATTTATAGCTTCTATTTACGTGTATGTGTATGTGTGTGTTATATATAACAAAATATAAAATTGCGTAGTTTTTCCTTCCAGCCACTTGGGGACAGTTGGGTAGAAAGACGGTTATAAGACAATAATATATATTTTGTCCCGCGTTGGGAACAAGATTCTTTTTCTCCTCAGTGTAACATCACGAAACAACACCATTTATATCACAACTGAGAATGATAAAGGTGAGCATAGACGAGTAATTAGAATAGCAATGGGGGCGTGAATATTAATAGTGATTTTTTTAAATAGGGAATTCGTCGATCTCTCAAGGGAGAGAAACGCAGTTCGAATGGCGGTGGAGGAGGAAGTGGAGCAGCTACGACGCCAGGCTCGAACTTTGCGACGGTACCGCCAAAGAAGATTATCAAAGCATTGTATGACTACAATTCACAGGGCCCTGGAGAGCTCAGTTTCAAGATGGGCGACTTTCTCTACGTAGTCGGGAACGAAGACGATCCAGAATGGTACGAAGCGTGTGATCCTCCGTCGAATCTACGCGGAATGGTTCCAGTAACCTATTTCCAAATCGTTTCAGCTGGAGAATCGTCGAACGTTGCTACCGTGCCACTTACTCCCGCCGGTCCAGCGGCGGCCTCGAATCACAAGCACTCGGGATCTGTGACTTCTGGTCGATCCAGCCAGGGAAAGTCGCCTCTGTATGGCGTCCTGCTCTACGACTTTGTGGCCGAGCGGCCAGACGAGCTGCAATGTTCAGCGGGAGAGTCCATCATCGTGATTGCGCAATCCAACGAAGAATGGTTCGTGGCTAAGCCTATAGGTCGGTTGGGCGGTCCGGGGTTAATCCCCGTGTCATTCATCGAGATCCGCGATCTGGCGACAGGAAAGGCGGTCGAAAACGTCGAAGAGGCCGTTAGAAAGGCCGGCGTGCCCAAAGTGGAGGAGTGGAAACGAATGGCGGCAGAATATAAAGCATCGTCCATCCCATTGGGCAAATTCGACGATAGAAGCAGTTTAGGCTCCGACAATAGAAACTCGGCAGATCGACTTTCAAATCCATATGGTTCACGAGCGAACTCGCAGCAATCATCGCGAAATTCAAACATACCCTATGTAGTGTCCGCCTCAGTGGATAGATATGCATTCGACGGCGGTCGCTATTGGTATCTGGTGGTAGCAGAGTTGTCCAACGGCAAGTATCGAAATCTGTGCCGATATTATCAAGATTTTTACGACTTCCAAATTAAGCTTTTAGATGAATTTCCAGAAGAGGCCGGTCGCACTGGCAAGCAGCGCACGCTGCCGTTCATGCCTGGCCCACTAACTTACGTCAATGACTCCATCTCCTCGCAACGAAGAGCAAATCTAGACGACTATGTCCGAAACCTCACCATGATGCCAACATACATCTCGCGTTCGGTCACCGTCCAACAGCTCTTCGCCCTCCGGACTGGCGACATCGAAACGGCCTATCTCACTAACACAATGCCCCAGCCCTCTAACCGTTCGTCTACCACGTCCGGATCCATCAACGATGATTCAGCAGCAGAACCACCGCAAAAGCAGCCAATGCCTCCTCAATTACCACTCCCACAGCCACAGCAGCAGATGCAACCTTCAAACGCAACCCATCAGCGTCTGAACTCACAATCGACTGTAACCGAACGAGCTCCTTCACAGCATATGTATCATCACCAGGCGTCTGACTCGATTGCGACGTCGCACCAATCCAAGCCATCTGACGGTGGCTCCCCTGGAAAGGACTCGTCCTTCATTAAGGTGAAAATTTTCCACGAAGACGACCTCATCGCAATCCGTGTGCCTACCTCAGTTACCTTCTCCAATCTGTCTGCAAGAATATGTGAACGGCTGAGCGTCGACTCCGTCACGCTACTCTACAAAGATGAGCAAACAGGACAATTTGACGAAGTTGTTGATGACGATTCATTTACTACTGCTTTAGGTGGAAAGAATAAGTTGGTTTTATATGCAAAGTAGTCGTATTTTTTCTATGTTTTAATGAATTAATGATTAATCTCCACCAGCCTCGCAGAGCCACCTTTTTTGCTTCTTTTCGCAGAAAAAAGAAGCCGCCGGAGGCACTCTAGTCTATATCCATTCGATCTTCCTCGTCATCCTGATCATGATAATAATAATAATAATCCCACAAACCTCGCAGCACCGTAACCTCGGCCGGCTCGTATTTGATCAATTCCTTGCTCGGCCACTCATAATAATGCACCCGTCTCTGAATAACCGATTGCGGAATATTGATAAGTCTGTTGGGAATTGGTTCAAATTCGTCCTCTTCGTCGAGAAGAAACTGGTCTATCGAAGGTATGAAAACAGTCGTCGGCGAAGAAACGTCCATGTAATCGGGCTCATCGTCCGACTTTTCGTTCTTTGCGTCCTTATTGCCTGTCAAGGACAAGTTCTCCAATGAACTGATCAACCTCCTCTTCCGGTCATGTCCATCCCAAAAATCCCCTCCTCGCTTCATGCATATATATAGATATAAATTTATGGATTTTTATACAGATGTTTACCCCGAGCTTTTTGGCCGTCGCGGGTTCTCCATCGATTTAAATATAATTCCCCCCCTCCCATGTGCGGCTTGTGCGGCTCAAAATTCTAGAAACGTTTGGAAAGTTCCTGAATGAGAGGGTTGTTGAGCTTTCACAGAGATTGAACGGGAGTTGCATGGGTTCAATTGAGAAAGAGATTGAGTGCCGATTGTTTGTATAAGTTACAGATTGTGAGGACCTGATGTGACTATATATATGTATGTATTCTACTCGAGAGCTAATATTACGGGTATCTTGGACGAATGACGCCTCCGGCGGCTTCTTTTTTCTCCGAAAAGAAGCAAAAAAGGTAGCTCCACTTCGTGGAGGGAAATCATTGTGGAAATGGTCTCGTTGGCCAAAATGAAAAATGCGTGGCTATGTGAAATAATGTGATGTTTCATAATCCTCATCGGGTGGCCGATAAGGGGCTTATAGCGAGCTGATCATTATGTGATGTGTTTGAATTGCTGTTCCCTTTATATATCTTGCAAAGATGTTCCATACGCCACCTCCAGTTGATAGGAAACGATCGTGGATGAGTGAACAGGAGTCTTATGGGGTCAAGAGTTCTCCAGGGAGCGAGAAAAGTGAATCTTCACCTTCTGTGGTTGAACGATCAAGTTCTATAGAAACTGGTCTTGACAAGATGAATGCGGAGAAACCAGTGCATCTGCCGGAGAAATTGGAGGCAGTGATTGATAAATTCATTGAATCGTTGAAAGTCCCCAGATATGCTACTCCGTTGAGCGGGGACGATATTTCGAATCTGTATCAAGATTTTTACCAGGAGTTTTATACCACTGCTGAAAAGTATCTACGGGAGAAAACTCGAATGCGGTCCGTTTCCGCTGCTGCATCTACTTCGTTGTCTTCGTCGCCACAGGCAATGGAGACGTATCAAGAGATTTCCGAGAAGCGCAAGGAGAGATCGCGACGGCCGGCAATGTTGAATGAATATGTTGAACTGGCAGAGGCCAAGGCTACTGAGCGAGTATATGAAAAGTTATTTACTCTGTCATTCTCTGGGGCTGCTGATATGGATGCAAATTCGCAGATCCATGAACGCATCAATGTTCTGCGGCAAATCCCCATCACCCTTGCTCATCTCGACCTTAAAGATGTGGACGTAGATGAAAGTGAGTTGTTCAGACTATTGGCTAAGGCCGGCCAAGAATTGAACAACATGGATAGAGCCAGAAACTCCAAAAGCAAGCTGGACCATCTTCTCAAGGCACATAAAATCATTGTGGTGACCCTGTGCGAACATCTCAATACAAAGAGTGGTTCAGCAGATTTGATCTTACCGGCGCTTATTTATACTTTCATATACTATGACACGCCGAACCTATGGTTGAACTTCCAGTTCATTACAAGATTTAGAAATCGTCAGTTCTTGGAAGGCGAAAACCTCTACTGTTTAACGAATTTTGAAGCATCAATTAGATTTTTGCAGAATATCACCTTGAAATCTCTCGGAATAGACGAGCCTCCTAAAGATCTTGACACTTCGCCGTTAGATGTACCGGTGGAAGCGCCAATGCTGTCTGCAACCTCCATTACCACCCACTCAAACCCAACCCAAAAACAGCAATCCTCCACAGCCAGCTCGACGAATGCTCCGGCTAATAAAGGCAAGTTCACACTACTCCATCCAACTGATCTTGCCGATCAAAGTTTGAAAAGTCTGGGGTCCACTTATCGGTTTCTGGTTGGAAAATTCACAAATGATAAGCCCATAGACTCCTCTTCAACCGGCCAATCTTCGCGATACCCGAATACCATAGAGGATGCTCGAAAAGTGGTTGGCGTAGAATCTCCTGCTTCTCAAGTCAGCAAAATACCGCCACCAATTGATCGGCTGGTGAAGGTATCCACCGACGAATTGAAAATGAGTGATGTCAAACAGTTGCATGACGATTATAAACGGCTGGTCGACCACTTAAAGAAGATGAATGCATTTCAATAAATAAATATATTGATACTTTGATTATTATTTTGTACTGGCACCTGTGTCATGCAAGTTGATTTGCTCGTAAAAAGTCTATTAAATCGACCTGGTCACTTCCATCAGTTACACTACTACTCGTTTGGGCACTGGGTCGTCTCAATGGTGATATAATATCTAGAATAGGAGGTGTCCGAGGTGATACTGAGTTTGCTGAAGATTGTGCTGACCTCCTACGGGGTCGCAATTTATACGTCCATATGCTTTTGCTTGCATCCTCTTGAGATAAAGGATCATCCCTATGGTGTTGATCTGAGATTCCAGGTGTTGCCACAGAATCGCACTCCCCACGGTACGTGACATATGGAGTATAGACATTGATCTTGGGAAGGGGTGATGGAGAAGAAATGCTAGGTGTGCCTTGAAACTCCTTAAAGGTAAAAACAAAGGCATTGACAAATCCTGAAAATGGTTTGATGAAATCTGCGATTATCGAAACCCAGAACAGCGCAGGAGGGTCTTTGTAATGCATTATTTCCTGAGCAAGGGGAAAGAACCACAGGAGGATGTAAACTAAAGGATAAACGAACAAAAAATTGATCTGTTTTTCAATTGCAGATCTTCTCCGTTGGAACGAAACAAAATTCTCGCTGGTAATGAAGTTTTGTAAGGTCGTCGCATTTTGCTCATCTTCGCCTTCACCGGTAGGGAAAACAAAGGTATTAATTGTCGCTTCAGTCAAAGTGCCCTCCTCGTCGGAGACAACTGCGTGAACCGTAGCTGATCTCCAATCATTTGGCTGTAAATATGCTAGACCAGGGAACTGCGAAACCCACCGTCGAAATGATGAAGACAACCTCGAAGGCTCATTGATTGACGTCCTTCTTCTTTGCCCCGTTTGTTGTACTGCCTGGCTATGCTCAGAGCTCCCAGAATAATTGCTTAATGACCCTAGTGACTTCTCCAGTTCACTTATTTTTATTTTAATGTGAACATAGATTGAAAAATAAATGCATATAATGGCTGAAATCACAGCTAATCTCGGAGACCACGAAAGGCTTATGCGATACCAAGTTGGATACGCTCTCAAATAGCAATATGTTGTAAAATACACATATCCTGTTTGATCACTTTTGGTTTCTGGAGGTATCATACCGAGACAGGCGAGAATATTTGGTACAATGATAATGGAGAATAATACTGTATATTTATAGGAAATCAATCCATCTTTTGTCTCAGTCCAAAAAACTAACAAGGCTGTGTGAATGGCCAGAAGCAATATTGATACATCCGTTCCTCCTACTGCCAATCCTGTTACATATCCCAAACCGTCGCAGAATCTACTATGTAGTGTCTGATCGAGATTATATTCATATCCTACCATTTTCAAAGGGTAAATGGCCATAACAATCGCTTTCATAAAATCAAATAAAAATAGTATCCATACCAAAAAGTGTCGGAATTGAAATTTTTTATGATGTTGCTTGATCATCCACCATGTTAACACTAATACTATCGTGACCGAGCTCATAAAAGAAGCCACTATCGACAATATTTTAAGGATATATCCTCTTTCCCCATGAAATTGTCCGGGGTTTACATATATTAATTTATCCTTATCCATATATCGGCATGTATCATGAATAGAACTGTGCGTAACTTCGGAAGAGCAAGTATAAGTCGTAGAGTTAAGGTTGCGAACCCCAAGTGTCTATTGGATATCCCTTTTAAGAACATGTAATGTTGATCAGTAAATATGTTTAGATAAAATATTCACCGAGTCGTGTTCACAAATATCTGGGGGAAAATAGAATATCAATGAAAACCGTATTCTAATGTGGTTGCAAAACCCGATTTTCGGTTTCCTTCAGAGAATTATATGCTGCTCAATTTAAATCCAATACCATTGGACCGTCTCGTTTAAACTCCTTGCAAAATATTAAGCTTTTAGGCAGCATCGTATATTTTTCCACCATTGGTCAGCTCGAGGCAGAAGTCACATGGCTCATTTTATCAAGAAAGTTTCAACCTACCTTTCACATAGTTCTAAAATAAAGCCAACAACATCAGCTATTCGAAACTTGGGAGCCAACTAAGTTGGGCGTTTAACTGTTTACATGGACAACATCCTTCTGATATATACTGATGTGGAGTTAACCTAGACTGATTTCAGTTATAGGCTTCAGACCATGGTGAAGTATTAACAATATGTAAGAATTTATATTTCGATATAGTATGCGCAGTTGGTTATCGAGTGTGAAAAAGAAGGATATAAAGCTCGAAAGAATTATATATTCGGCTGTAGCTGCGCATGCAGTATAAATATTTTGGGTTTATATAAATTATATATAATTTAATTTGGCTGCGCGCGCAAAAAAATGAAAAAGAAACTGCCGTCACCAGAAATCGAATCTGGGTTTCATCGGCCACAACGATGTGTACTAACCACTATACTATAACGGCTGATTCTGATTGGCGAAATTTCAGAATCCTTAAATACTCACGGAATCAAAAGAGTGTGGCAGTGCAAACGTGGCTGAAAGTGGCAGTGCATTATCTATTCTTTAGCGCAATTTGGTAGAAAATATTGAAATATTCTATCACAAACCTTGGTGTTCAGCTGAAGAAGGTATGGGATGATAAAACCTATGGAGCCTGTCGGTTTCAGGGTTATTATTAATGGTTTCCGCGACCCTCAGTCGCAAGAGTTAAGGCAAAAGTGTTTACTTACACAGCCAGTTAGAAGGGAATCAAGCATTATTGCTTTTCAAATTGAACAACTGTGTAAGGACCTGTTTGCAGAAGGAAAATGTGAAGAGGTAATCCCCTTTTTTTATTATTATCAGTCTTGTATACCTAATATAATCGTCCCACTCTATATTATCTATATTTTACTTACATAGGGCTTTAATATGATATACTTTTATTATTTATTACCGAAAATAACCGTACTGGCGTCTATTATCGAAAAAACTTTTTGTTTTGATTCCTTCCCTTCCCGGGTTCTACCAGAACCATATAGGCTTCTAGGCGTATTCGAAGGACAATCCGAATCCGCTGAAGAAGCTTTTCTGGGGAGCCCTCGCAACATTCTGAGTAGGATAACTCAAATGAGGACACAACATGGAAAGTTTGGATGCTATTTCCAACGAATGAAGATTCAAAACAGAGACCACAACTGTTCATGCGGTGAGCTCGAAGATGTCTCACACATCCTCACGCGCTGTGAACAATATAAGAATGAACGAGAGGTCTTGAAGCGGGCCTCACCGGAGCTCGACTTGAAAGCACTTTCGGATTCTCGAAAGGGCCTTCTTGCGGTTGTCGAGTTTCTTAAAAGTCTACCGCACCTTTTGTACTAGATGGATATCTCTTCTGCGGAAAAGTCGCTCATGTAGGTTTTGTCCTGGAGTCTAGAGTTCTATCTCGCCATACGTTAAGGTTTTCCTACATGCTCATAGTCTTATGAGGGAAATCCAGCGCCATCGCCACCATATGAATCTTCAACATGCCGTAACGCCTGGAGTGGGCCAATGACCGAATTATCCTGCTTGATGTATCTATTTGATTTAAATTATGTACACAGGAGTAAATTGATTATTATTATTATTATTATTATATTCCTTCCCTTCTGTATCAGCTGCCGAGCTGCAGCTACACAACCGTTCCGTGTAAGTTGATTGGGCTTTATTTTGCTTATAATTCTTGGACAGGAAAGAGAGAGAGGCTAAGGTAAAGCTAATTGATTGATTATATAACTAAAAGTTAACCTAACTCACTGCCCTATAACCAAGAACAATTGAATCGATTTCGGGCAACCTTTGATGGATACCTTGATTAATTTCAGGACGTACGTGCTCTCGATAGGTTGGCTGATGAAGCTCTGCCGCATGACTTGTTCTTTAAAGGTCTCAAATCATTCCGTACTATTCTATCAGATATGAGGGAGAATATTAACAACTTCTTTCGATGAAAAGATAGTGAAATAAAATGCAAAGAAGTAGATAGCAAATGGTAATAAGTAGCAAGTGTTGGCAAGTGCCGAAACACTGAAGAAATAATTGGGATTTGGGCTCCCTTTTATATTTTTCTGTTGGACATAATTTGAGTTTTACTAAGAGCAAACAAAACAATTGAAATGATGACATAAGCAATTAGAGTTGAGTAGTACTTCTGATTTACGCTTCATCAATAATATGCTTGTTTCTCTACAGCAGGACTATGTGCAAGGATAAACAAAACAGTCATAGGGCACCTTATTACCAACAGCTTCTGCGTTATTATTTAGTCTCTCTATTTACATTGGAAAATATTGATTATGCTTATTGTAATTCGCAGTGTACTGACAATAGTAGTAATAAATTCAAAAATGAAATGGATATATGCAACAACAGACCAGAACCATCACCATCAAATGAATCTGCAAAATGCTGTAACGCTTGGAGCGGACCAATGAATGAACTATTCTGCCTGTCATTTCTATTATGTTTAATTTAATATATACAGGAGCACATAGATTATTATTATTTTTATTATGGAGGTACGAATCTCAACCACCTCTTTCATATTCCAGTGGCTGTTGTGATGATGGACAATCGACACCGCACACAATCGACTGACACCAGATCGAACGTTTAACCAAGTTTCTTGAATCATGGTATAGGTATACTCAATCTACTCCTGGTTTGATCGGCCAAAACGCCATTCAAAGGACATACCTTGCGCAAGAATTGCTAAAAAAACAATAAAGAAAAAAAAATTTGATTAAGCTATACTCATGAAATCACATACACTATGGCAACTTCTCTACAAAATTGAACAACTCATATAGTTAGGTGATGTTGCACGACGAATTGTCGCAACAGAATTGTGCCATGTTGCTAAATGGCGCATAATAATAATTGCAAAGAAGTAGATAGCAAATGATAGTTACTGGATGCGTTTCCAATATACTTGGAACGAACCATTGACTGCCAAAAGGCAAATTGCAACAATATTGCAAAGAAGAAGTAGATAGCAAATGAAAACCTTTTGACACTGTCTAATCAGACTTGTTCTTTAAAGGTCCCAAATCATTCCGTACTATCCCTCAGATATGAGGGAGAATAATGACAACTTCTTTCGATGAAAAGATAATGAAATAAAATGCAAAGAAGTAGATAGCAAATGGTAAAAAGTGGCAAGTGTTGGCAAGTGCCAAAACACTGAAGAATAAAAATTGGGATTTGGGCTTCCTTTTATAATTTTCTGGGAAACATCATTTAAGGTTTTCGAAAGCAAACAAAAACATTCAAATATGACATAAGCAATTAGTTAGGCCTCACGTCATCAATCTTTTGTTTTATTTTCTCCAAAATACTAACTTTCACAGCAGGAGAATATATAAAGAAATAAATAAAGTCACAAATAGATCGTCCCATATCGCACCTGGCTTTATGATAGCAGATATTTTTGAATTGTGAAGTCTAGCTTACACGAAAACCAAAATTGGTCAATTGGAAAAGTGTAAAACTGGCCGAGCAGATTAGATATATATGTGATCCTGATTGATTGATTGATTGATTTGATCATTTATGGTTCTACAAACCCATTGGGTCAGTGACTCGCTTATATATATATATATCTTTATAGTTCCTCTTAATCATATATATGATCCGCCCAAGTTTATAAATTCCCCCCCAAACACCAACCAAGTCATGTGACTCTAGTAAACCTTGAAATATCCAAATGAGGCAGACTTTTATATATCGCGGCCTGACGGATATCTAAATTGCGGAGTACAACGCCGCACAAACTCACAACTAAACATCAATAATATTATTACATACAAAACCTCAACTGAATCCAAGATGGCCAAGAAACAATTCGTCCCATTAGAATGTAATCCCGCTGTATTCAATGAGCTTATGCATAAATTTGGAGTTTCCAAAACTTTGGAGTTCCACGATGTTTTCTCCATCGACCCGGAATTGTTAGGTATGATACCAAGACCAGTGTTAGCCATCGTCCTGGCGTTCCCAGTTTCTCAGAATTACGAGAAATACAGACATGAGCAAGACAAAGATCTCGCTGATGACTATTATCAGTCAATTTCCGGGACTGCCGATGAAAAGGCCATTTGGATAAAGCAAACGATTGGAAATGCCTGCGGAACGATGGCGTTGATTCACAGCATGGTGAACAACGTTCCACAGGATCTGATTGAAAGCGGCTCTCCCCTTGATAAGATGATAAAGGGAACTTCCAAATTGAATGCTCAAGAACGGATTGACTTCTTGGAAAACTTTGATGAATTGGAGCAACATCATGCAACCGTTGCCAATAAGGGCGACACGGCTGCGCCAGAGGCAACTGATAATGTTGAGCATCATTACGTGTGTCTCACTAAGGGAAGAAACGGCGATCATTTGTTTGAATTAGATGGGAGAAGAAAGGGACCCATTGACTTGGGTCCTATCGGAGAGGATGAGGATTTGTTGTGTGACAAGTCTATCGAAAAGATTAAAGAGTTTCTTACTCGTGAGGGAGAGTCGGGCCAGTTTTCCATTATTGCTTTGGGACCTAGTTTAGACTAATTATGTACGTCTAGGATAACTGGAATAAATTAATTTCTATAGCAACCGCACAAACAGACTTGTCCTGACCCAGCGATACTGTTGTGCTAGTGTGCATGCGCAAACACGCCATTTCATGCCATCTCACAGAGGTAAGGTTATGTTTTTTCTTTTTCGCTTCTTTTCTTCTGAGAAAAAGGAGGAAGCCGCCGGAGACAGAGATTCCGATAAGTGCAAGATGCAGGCAGCAGGAAAGTAAGTTCGTTCATATTTGACCCTTAATGTCCACCTTTCTAAAGGCATTCTGCCGTGCAATTTCGAATTTAACGAAACACTCTTTAGTCTCCAACTTCAACACACCGGCATTATCGACGGGGGCAACCTCATAGTCTCTAATAAAGTCAATACAATCGTCCGCCGAATGGAATCCCAATTCTCTGGATACAAAGTCCAGCGAGATCGTTGGACGGAAGGCTCTGCAGATTGCAGATAATGCATACAAACGTTCCCTTGTGATGAAACAGTCCATCACATAACCGCCCATATTCGGAGCATCAGAGTACAACCTGAAGAGTCTATGATAGTCACCACATGTCATGGCTTCGTTCACGGACAAGGCATGCTTAACAGAGGGATATTCTAGATCGTCATCAGTCATGGTATCCATCAAGTGGCTGATTTCAGTCCTATTTTGAGTGTGTAATAAATACAAGATGCGGTATGCCAGGAACTCCTTGCTATTACCCTTGAGACCCATCGCATACAGCTGCATCAATTGGCTCTGACACTGGTTGTATTCGCCAAGATCTGCCTTTTCCAATGCAATTCTAGCATGTATCTCGTACACAGAGACTGTAAATTCGTTCTGAATGTGCTGGACAGTCAAATCTTGACGCAGGGATTTAAATTGATCACAAATATATGCATAACTCTGGCCCTCTTTCCATTTAGTCTTGAGCAACTCCAGCGTCTGCTTGAGAATATGTTCAGGCCGAACTGTTTCGGGATCTGGTTCAGACGTCAATCTGAAATACTTTTTCTCCAATTGAGTGCTACGACCAACAATCGGCTCATTACTGTCCCTAGCAGGAGACGATGTCTTTACTATTGTAGGTGCACCATTAGTACTGCTGTTCTTTAAGTTAGCTTCAAATCGCTTTTGCCGCTTCTCTCTTTTGGCCTCATTTTCTTGTAGTTCAAACGAATTAAACTTTTTACCCAGTTTCCGCTTCTGGCTTTTTCTCAGTTCCAATATAGGTAATGACTTTTTATCCCAATCTATAGCCCATGTAGTTTTGTTTTCAAATGCTTTTGTAATCTCCTCTTTTAGCTGTTTTTGCATTTCTTCGTTGTCCTTTGGCTCCACCTCCGTCAGGCACCGCTCCACAAATCGACGAAGAGAATCTGGCCATTGAGTTGCCGAGGACGAGTTTGCAGACGGTTCTTGCGTCTGCTGCTGCTTCGATAAGCTGGTTTTTGGGGTTACGGATGTATATGCTATTTTTGACGATTATTAGCTGGGAACATAACTTGTGGACCAAAGCGCATATCTATACTTACCATTATTGTTTCTCCATGGTGGATTGGACATTTTATAAGCTATATGCAAAACACTAGATAAATCTTACTTGTTAGTCTGTCCGTATATTTAATGCCGCAGTCGTCCCAGTCACTAGGTTGAAATGCTATTATCAGTGCAGGTGCAAAAAAAAAAGTACGGCGTATTTCGGCTGTCGGTACATCGGGGTTCCGAACTACTGAAGTACTGAAATAATAGCGGAGATTAACTGAATGAATGCCAGTACCGTTATTTAATTTTTTTTTTTTTTTGGAGCTAGACAGCTCATATTTTCTCTATATAACCAGATATGTGTGGGAAATGTGCCAAAATATGAATACGACGTCTTTTGGGTCTGTAGAGGTAGGATATGATCAATTGCCAGTCCGACCGAAAAATTAGGAATTGTCTTGCGGAGGCAGGATAAAATCAGATTCTCCGACCGCATAGAGTATCCCTGAACATAAGAACTCTCTAGTCACTATATACACATATATCTACAAGTATGCAAATATAGGCATTTCAAGACAAGAATTTGGCACTTTTTTCATTTGTTGTGTCATCTTACTCACCGAATTTGGGCGATTTGTATTTGTGTGTTTTGTCGATCTTTTTTGAGACGATGCCTTGAGCAACAAGTTTTTTTTTGCTATATTGTTCAGACATGGAAAAGTTAGCCGCTGTTCAACGACAACGCACACTTCTATTGTACAATAAAATCACTGCTCCCGAAGAAAATAGGGAGCTTCATATTCATCTTGTAGATAATAGCCAAGTGAAAGCCGGCCAATTGCTTGCCGTAGACCCTTCAGAAAGCAAATTCGTGTTCCAAAAGCTAAGCACGGACTGGGGGACGTATACCAATCCGGTCACATTGCGATCGAGTGATATTGTATATATTGAGACGATAAGTAAGCAGGATGGAGTTTGAACCGTTTATCGCAGTCCATGTTGGAGCGGGGAACCATAGTCCTAAGAAACGCGAAGAGTACAAGACGCTGACGAATGAAAGCGTCAAACTGGGGGTAAGTTTGTTAAAGGATGGATATGACTCGGAACAGGTGGCAGTGATGGTTGGGAAGCATTTGGAAGACTCCAAATTGACCAATTCCGGCTCTGGCTCCCAGTTGAACTTCAATGGTCAAGTGGAATGTGATGGTAGCATTATGTCTTCAGATAAGCTTCTGGGAACGGCTGTTGGCTCCGTCTCAGGAGTGCTGAATCCCATTGATTTGGCCCACCGACTTTTGCAGAATGCACTGGGACCCAAAGACAGACGCGGCAGGTCTAAACCGCTGTTCCTGGTGGGAAGGGGTGCTCACGATTTTGCCCAGGAATGTGGAGCGAAGACCGTTCCGCCTCATTCGATGGTCACCCAGATGAACCAACAGGTTTATGATCTATGGAAGGCAGTTATCGATAACGATGAACGGAAGGACGACGACGATGATGATGGTTTGAACGAAAACGAAAACATCACCGACACCATTGGCGTGGTTTGCGGTAACAAAGGTGTCGTCACTGTCGCATCAAGCTCTGGCGGAGTCCTATTGAAGCAGCCAGGCAGAATTGGGCCGGCCGCCATTCCTCGAGCCGGAATCGCTATTAGAAAGGATCCACAGGTAGACTCTATCAGCGCCGCATGCGCAACGGGGCATGGCGAGGATATTATTACGACAAATTTGGCTACTACATGTCTCAATTATTTACAGCAAGCTAATTACAACGAAGCAGAGGCATATCCACATCTAATTAGCGATTTGCCGCACGTATATCCGTGCCTGCAATCAGATCCGTTATATCTAGGACTGCTCGCCGTAACAGCCTCACCAGACTCAACTACAGTTTCCTACGTCCACACCTCCGAATCAATGATTCTGGCTTATGGCTCTGCGGAAAATCATCCTCAGCCCCACGTCGTTCACTCAAAAAACACAACCGTTGGACGGCCATGTTTCGGTGCATTTAATATGTATAATGGGAAAAAACTATAAACGCGTCATGTGCGCGGATTCTTGGCTGGCGGAAGTTTACCACATGTGGCTGGCGATAAAAATTAAGGGAGGGGTGAAAAAATGGAACTTGGAGAAACAAATCAAATTCAATATATTACACACACGCATTTTTTTTTAAATTTTTTTTTTAGGTCCAAAAAAAATAAACCACTGAGCTCTTCTTCTTCATTTTTATATGGATCCTTATTCAATGCAAGTTCTTACCAAATTCGATATTATCAATACTTCCAACATTATCCTTAACCATTGAATATTACTTGATATAACGGTCTTAGACGTGGGATAGATAGAGCACCCAGAACCGAATTATAAAGATACACACACACATATATAGATACTCGACAAGACGATGGCGGCTGTATTTTCTTTTGAGGATGAAGATCTTGGCAATCCAGAGATTCGGCTTGAACAGGATATGGAGCTGTTGACAGTTTCAAATGGTATGGCAAAGTTTTGTCGGCGTAATGAGGGCAGTCTCAGTGGGTCAGAAGCAGATGAGGACGAGGTTCCTGAGCTGACCAGTAAGGATGACGGCGCGGAGAAAACTCAACCTCGTTTGGGGAGCTCGTACGAAGTTGGTCTTAATAACACGTACATTTCGAGCTTTGCAGGCAATTCGGGCAACTCAGCGGGCAAGAAGATGACACCTGATGACTTTGAGCCGTTAAAAGTGCTTGGGGAAGGTACATACGGCAAAGTGTTTTTGGTGAAACAGAAATCATCGGGCAGACTGTTTGCGCAAAAGCAGCTGAAGAAGGCGTCCATGATTGTGGAGAAAAAGAAAATTGAACAAACCAAAACTGAACGAGCCATTTTGGAGTCGGTTAGACATCCGTTTATCGTCCGTTTGTTCTATGCGCTCCAAGACTCACAGAAACTGTACCTGATTCTCGAGTATGCGCAGGGCGGCGAACTCTTCACCCACTTAGCAATGGAAAGAATGCTTTCTGAGGAGGTCACTGCGTTCTACGCGGCTGAGATGGTTCTTGCACTTTACCATCTGCACGCCAACGTCGGGGTTGTCTATCGGGATCTCAAACCGGAGAACTGTCTTTTGGATGCAAGTGGTCATTTAGTCCTGACTGACTTTGGGCTAAGCAAGGTTGCGGATGAAGGCGAGGCCTGTCGCACTTTCCTGGGCACACCAGAATACATGGCCCCAGAAGTTTTGGAGGGTAAGGAGTACGATTATGCGGTTGATTGGTGGTCACTTGGTGCAGTCTGTCACGACTTGCTCACAGGCAATCCGCCATTCCGTGGTAATAATCATGCCAAAATCATTGAGAAGATCAAAAAGACTAAGCTCAATTTGCCCTATTATCTCTCTGCGGATGCCAAGGATTTTCTCACCCGTCTCTTGCGACGGGACCCACGCAAGCGTCTCGGTTTCAACGATATCAGCACTATCAAGAACCATCGATTTTTCCGCAGGATTGATTGGAAAGCATTGGAAAAACGTAGCTCGGAGATTGTACCTCCCATTGTTCCCGTCATCACCGACCCAGAATTGGCGGAGAACTTTTCAACTTCGTTTACCTCTCGTCCACTCACTCCAGAGGATAGCATCTCTATCCCCGTCCCAGAGGACGATTCCTCCCACGTGTTTAAGGGTTTCTCGTTTACCGCCAGTAACAGTTTTATAGAGCTTGCTGCGAGCAATTTCACCACTGCTGATTGACTATCTAATGGTACATGTAGGCCACCCCGAATAAATAATTCCGTACGAACCATAGCCTTATTTTACCGGATCTGTGATAGCCTCGCAGAGCTACCTTTTTTGCTTCTTTTCGGAGAAAAAAGAAGCCGCCGGAGGCAGTTGAAACATGTTACTGTACCCCAGATTCTCCCCAGAAAGTAGAAAAACGGTGGCTCTACAACATTTACATAATTGCCTTAAGACTTTGTCGACAACAAGATACTTTTCGCGAGCAGTTCAGCCATTAGATTTACCATCTAAGCATGTCCAGAACAGAAATCACAGTAGATTCAACCTATATTTCGTAGACTACAATGTCCCTATTTAGTTTCTTGAGCACACTCTCCGTGTCTTCCCAGGGTACCCTGAAGATGCCAGCGTTGATCTTAGGCATGTGGATTTGGTTCGAGGGACCCAATTGGCTTATCAAATGGTTCATTGCCTTGTCTGTGTTAGCAAGAATGTGGGCAGGCGAGTCTGCATCTCCGCCACCACCCCTACTAGTAAACAGACAGGCAATTGTGTAACCAGCCCCGCCAGGCTCAGAAGCTGAGGTAGGAATCAACAAACAAGTGCCCAGCAATTCCTCTGGCTTGAATCTGGAACAATGGTCCCTATACACCTCATAGGATTGCGGAAACTTCCTGTGGAATATGGCAGCAACGCCGCCACCCCAACTCCCTCGACAATTGCAAGAATGAGTGAGAATAGCTCCTTTGGGAGCAGAAAACAGATCAGCTTTGATATATTTAATTAAAGACATGATAATGTTGAAAAAAAGAAGGCATTTACCCGGACCCCAGAATTTAAGTAATAAGTTCGCACATATTTTTGCGCGTTAGTGTCCATAATTTCAGAAGTCAGGGCCGAGAGTCGATCAGTACCTAAAACTGCATCAACCTAAGATACATATAACAAGCATTTATTTCTTTTTTGTTATATTTCCAAATAAAGGAAAGAAGAATACTAGAGACAAGTATTCCTATTATACAGTAAATAGATAACATCAAGATCAAGGGAGACAACTCGACGTGAAGTACGTGAGAAACACGACCGTGTGTGTTTAAGGGACGCCTATTTATAAGTGTAATGACTGGCAAGGCTAAATCTTTAGCAACTTCGGAATCTCGCCAGAGGACTCCAGTTTCGCCTGGTCCGTTACCTCCAATGCTGAGTCCGACATTACCTGCATGGGTGGATGAAATGGTCCCTCCGATACCTCAAAGAATGCTGAGTCCCACATTGCCTGCCATGTTCGACGAGGATCTCAAGAAGAAGAAGATATCTAAACTGGATTCGGAAAGAACCAATTCACCAATTCCCGCATCCGCGACTCTACCTCCTAAACCTACTGCAAAGGCCAAGCGAAAGTCTTACATGGTGTGTTTGAAGTTGCCGGACCATACAAAGGAGTTGAAAGATCTGAAGAATGGCAAACGGATAACCCTCAAGCCCAGCCCATCGGCCAGTGAAGGACTGGTGGGTCTTGGAATCAAGAGCAGTGGAACCAACGGGTCCAAACGGAAACCAAGTTCAAATGGCAAACTTCCCGCTGAGGCCAAGCGTCAACGAATAAGTCGGTCATATTCTTCATCAGAATCAGAAAGCGAAACTAACAAACCTCTGGCAGCGCGTAAAACAACCAGTACAACGGCTGCTGCTAAAAGTACTAGTAGCTCCAAAACGGAAGGAATAGATACCCCACGGATCCATGACGTTGAGCCCGAACACCGAGAAAAACATGCCAAAGTGTATCGTAGCAGAATGCATAATTGGATGTCGCTTGCGAAGCAGAAGAAACACGAAGCTGATAAAGCGACAAACAACGGAGATACCAAACGGGCAGCCGCCCTCAGCTTGGATTCGATATTATCCTTCGTTGTTGCATTTGATTACGAAGATCGAGGGGATATCGTGATGAAAGCGATATTGCGCCCTCATTCATGGTACTCATTAATCCCATACATGAGTCAACTAGTCAAGGTGTTTGACCGATCAAACCAGAAGGAATTGATGGGACTGTGCTATCAAATACGAGCACTTATATACGTTCGAATTGGCCAAAGCTATTCGCAGGCCATCAAGAAAATGACACAGACGCAACAACCAAATTTTTCATTTGACCGACAATCCCCCAAAACCAATAATAACAGTAATGACACCACGAATAATAACGACGCCAAGACCGAAATTTCTACTACTACTACTACTAATAATAATGACGACACCAAAAAATCAGAATCTTTAGCTTCCTTGACTGCAAAGTATATTTCAATGCAGGAGGCTTCACAATATGATTTTAAACGTGGGTTCCAACTCTTAAGTTTGGACGCCATAAAATCGGACTTCCCTGACACCTGGAAGTCACGAGCGACTGCGCTTCCCGTAAAACATGAATCGGGTAGTTTTAAACCATCAGAAGATAGCTTTTATCTCCCCCTACATGTATTTTCCTCACTTCAAGAGGCAGCTGCTTTTGGATATCGTATTGCAAAGGAATGGGCCGACCATCACGATATTCAGTGTGACTGGGCGGTCAAAAAGGGTCTTCAGGATTAGCGCCCTTCTATACTTATATATATATTATTATGATCATTATTATCACACCCTTTCCCAATGTCGAGCCCTCAGAGAATGCTGCATTTATTTGCCTGTTTCTCTCTTCCAGTGTTTGAGAGACAAAAAAACCCAGAACGTGCAACGGCATTGGTTTGGACCCGGTAATCCAAACGGAGCCTCTATACTTTTATGTATTTATATACATAATTGAGACTACACGATTCAAGGGAAGATCCTAGTGTGCTGAAAGAAGGATCCTTTCTAATACATAAATTATTATTGAATTACGTGATATATATGGATGAACAGCTGGATAGATCTCAGGCCTGTAATTCCATTGCAGATTTAATAGCACCAATAGTGGCACTAGTTTGAATAGTTTCATGCCCACCACTACTTAGTCTCCATTCAATCTCACTCAGAGAATCGAATAATTCAATTCTAGCCGGATCTTTGAGGTCAAGTTTCTGGAATTCGGCTGTAAATGCCGTTAAAATGTCAGCCAACGCCAACCCCTTCGTTTGTTTAATATGGTTCATTGTGGCTAAGGTGGTCTCCCAATCATCATTCAAGATGGAATCAATCAATTGCTTAATGTCCGCAGGACGTGGGTCACCAATACAGTCATAAATCATTTCTTCAGAAATCTCTTCTCCAGCATCAACCGACGCATAACATGCCTGCAAGACATTAAGAGTACGTCTCATATCACCTCGAGATAGTTTGACGAGAGCTTCAAATGCGTCGGACGACAAATTGACATTTTCTTGTTCAATAACGTATTTGATTCGCTTTTTAATCGCTTCGTCAGACAATGGTGAAAATCTGAATCTAGTGCATCTCGATATTAATGCAGGATTCAACTTATGGGTGTAATTGGCCAGAATGCAAAATCTTGTGTGTGTGGTGTATTTTTCAATAATTCTTCGCAACGCATTTTGTGCAACGTTTGTCATCGAATCAGCTTCATCTAGAATCACTAGTTTGAACCCCTTTGAAAAGATTTGTCGGGTACTGGCAAAAGTCTTGATTTGATCTCTTACCACGTTGATACCACGGTCGTCAGAAGCATTCAATTCTAAAATCATGTTCTTATAATTATCACCATAAATTTCCCGAGCAATTGCTGAGATTGTAGTTGTTTTACCAGTTCCCGGTGGCCCATAGAATAATAAATGTGGAATTCGTCGTTCTTCCACGAACTTTCGAACCGTAGAGATAACTCCTTCATGTCCAGCAATTTCATCCAATGTACTAGGACGGTATTTTTCAACCCATGGAAGATGGTTTCTATTATTGTCTTGACCCTTAGATCCGACACTAGACGCTTTCCCTTTATCTGTCATTTTTAGTTCTATTTACGCGTACAAAATTGTCTCCTCGTGTTGCAAATTGCGAACAAGAACTTTCGATATTTCATCGGGCCGACGATCTACGCCGCACAACGCGTTAAATGCCCGCGTAAGTTTTTCCATAAAAATAGGACAAGCTTGCACGAAGCTTGCACGAACCAGGATTTCAGACAATCGATGCATTCAGTGCCATGAAAAAGCTCTTTTATGTTCTGATATGTGTTCTGGTGTTTACGGCAGTTTCAGGTTCTGCACCCTCTGCACCACCACCAGATCCATTCTACCTGGCAGGAAAATTCATTGTCCGGAACATTATGAACCCGATTTCCAAACAAACTGATCAAGAATTCAAACGGGATAACCCAAAGGGTGGTCAAATGCCTAATCCTACCTTGACTTCTAGTAAAATTACGTCTACCCCGAGTAGTACATTTTATCATTTGGAGCCGACAAGAACATCTGCCGTGCCAACTGCTACGTACACACCGATAAAGCCTGATAAACCTGTCCGGTTCCAGCTTGGACCTGGAGAAACCCATATCTATGAGATAACTGGATTGAATTTGTCAGATACCGATCCAACTAATCTTTATACCACGTTGAATGTGTGTTCCGAACCCTCAAACACGAATCAAACTCTTCGATTATATGCATCAAATGATAATACGTCTGATAGCAGTCTAAAAGGGTTAGATGTGCAATATGGGTTCGCGAATGTCACTTTACTGAATTTGAACAACACATATGGATATGGCATGGTTACTGCTCCAGATCTTGATGGCAAAAATGTCAAGGGCAATTGGACATATGAAATTGCAATGTCGACAGAAGGGCCAATACATTCCATCAACATCCAACCTAACCTTTATCTTGTTGATACAGATTTCTCAAGTGCACTCTTTGTAACGGGAAATCTTACTAAACAATCTAATGGCAAGAATGCCACTGTAAGTGACTACGATATTTTTTTTTATTCGTCCCACAATGTGATGCAGAATCCTCGATTGATGGGCTCCTTTTGTGCAATTTCAACTGGTGGAGCTCTGTTAAACACCAAAAATGCCAATGTGTCCAACACAACGAGGGGACCCGGTAATCTCAAGGGCCAATATTATGTTTCGGCGTTGAACAAGTCTACCAATTATTTCGCATTCTTAACCCAACCGCATTCTCGTTCAGATATCTCTGCCGGTGGAACTGTCTTCAGACCAGTAAATTTCACAACCAAACAAGGGGAAAATTGTCAAATCATCTATAACTTGGATTTCTGCTCTGATGTCGCTTTTGCTGTCCCCGGAAACGCTTCTGTATTTGAGCCGGGAGATCTTGGCCATTTTTATGACGATATGGCTAAAGAAAGATATGCAAACTTTTCAAAGTCCTTAGAAAACGTGGCATGTAATGCGTCAGAAGGAAACAGCTATTCCCTTATGAGAAATTGTGACAATTGCGCTAATTCATATAAACAATGGTTGTGCGCTGTTACAATTCCTCGATGTACTGACTGGACACTGAACCATACATTTTTGCGACCAGTTACCGCCAATCAGTCCAGAAACCCCGAAGTGAATAGAGTGATTCGACCGGGGAGATATAAAGAAATCATGCCCTGCGCTGATTTATGTTATAGAATCGTCCAAGATTGTGACCCTACATTCAGCTTCCAATGCCCAAAGCCAGGCCGTGGTTTGGAACAAACATATGGCCAATACTCCGAAAATGGAGACATCAGCTGCTCTTATCCTGGTGCTGTTTATTTCCTCAGCCCAGCAGCTCGCATTGTTGTTGACAACCTCTACCTGGTGTTCGCATTTTGGATAGGACTAATTATTTTTAACTTCTGTACATATTTATAATTGCATTGAACGATCCCACACATTCGAATTTCTAAAAATAAGAACAAGCGGAAGGACAGTCCGCCCAAATGAGTAAAAAAATATTTTACATCTGAACTTCTGTCCAAATCTTCATATAATAAATTATATATCGTCTTCTTGGGATGACTTAATTATTCAGTCCTGAGGGACGCTAGAGGAGTTTCTGGTCCATTCTCAAGATAGTTTCTCAATTCAGGCTCCCATTTTTCAGAATCACGTTTCGTGAAATCTTCGATTTCAAATACATTTTTCCCCAGCTCCCAAGAAGCTTGCGATTCACGAACTAGTTCAACCATATGAGCTGTCGTTCCCAATTCGAGGCCAATGTCATGAATTAATGATCTGATATAAGTACCAGAGGAAACCGCGAATCTAATCTCAAGAATTGGGCTTTTCGAAAGATCAACTTTCGCAGCTTCTTCATTTTGTGATTCAGTTTCTTCCTTGATAGTTGATTTTTCCTTATCAAGCTTGTTTAACATGTGAGAATATTTCTTTTCTTGTTCGGAAGCTTCCACCTCTGGATGACGAAATTCGTGTTCCCAGACAAGGCCATTTCCAACAATTTCTAAACTGTCAATCTTGCATGCTCGTGGCTTTATTTCTTTTGGAAGCTCTTCGCCAGATCGTGCATATTCGTATAATGGCTTACCGTTCATCTTCAATGCGGAATAGACAGGAGGGGTTTGGAGAATATCTCCGCGAAACTTCTCAAGCGCCTTTTCAACCATATCATTAGTAAGATTATCAACACTAGACTTGTCTACAACCTTTCCTTGGGAATCATAAGTATCAGTTGAAGTGCCGAATAATGCTTTGGCTCTATATACCTTAGTACAATTGCCCAGGTAGTCTGTCAATTTCTTTGTCCCACTGCCAATTCCAATAACCAAGACGCCAGAGGCTAATGGATCTAAAGTGCCGCCATGTCCAATTTTGATAAAATTATTTTTTTTCTTGTTTCTCTTATTTGGAGGCTGATTTCCCTTTATCTTTTTGATGTCTTCGGCGAATACAGGGGATTTGGAAAAATAGTGCTTCAAATCAGAAACGATGTCACCCGAGGATGGCCCACTCGGCTTATTAACAGCAAAAATCCCGTCCATAGTCATTTTTTTAGATAATTCTTTGGATCGTTTGACAAATAACCTGCTCGTCATTCAGGTAAATTCCCGTGAATTTTCAGAAAATAACCAACCACCACCAAAAAAAAAAAAAAAAAATCGCGCGCGCGTAGATTGATAACGAACGTATCTTTACCTTAATTGAACCGATTCAGAAATAATTCTATAATTCCCATTGTTCAAATTATTCTTTTATAGTATTGTGACCCTGTAATTGACAAACATGAAGGCTCACTCGCATCAATTGTTACTCTGACACTGACTTTCTTCAAACCCCAGCGATTTCTTCAACAGGTTTTGATAGGTATTCCAAGTCTGTAATTGTAAGTACCTCAATCTCTGTACAGTCATAGTTGAATTCAAATTCAAATATACCTGTTAGTACAGGAAATTCATGAGGTAGTAGACCTAATCCGCCGGCCAATTGAGAAGGAGCAAAGTTGATTGAACGGGCCGAGAAGGAGCTGGGGAAGGCACTTCTGGATGAGATTTGCTCAGAGAATGTTCTCCAACGAATCATGAAATTTGGAGGACGTCTTTCAGTTTGAAACTCATTGCATAATCTTGCAGACAAGATGTAAACTTCACTCTGCGGCGGGATCAAGACATGGGTCACTCCAAATTGCAACAATTTCACCGCAGTGTTATAGGACATCCTACCGGAAATCACCGGGATAGTAGTATGAGTATCAGGTAGAATTTTCAATTTTATATCGTCAGATATTATTTCTTTAGGGAAGTTCTGCTGCAAAATTGTGGGGATAGAATTCTTGATGACATCTACTATTTGTCCCATATTGGCAAATCTATGCTGTTCTTTGACTTGCTTCTCAGAAAATGATCCATGTGAATTTTTTGTCGATAGATAGCAGCTATTACCAAGGATATCTCTTGTGATAAATCTATTTGCTCGGAGGCAATTAGTCGAAATACCACGATACATCGTTGGCCATCGCATGATATTTTACGTGACTTGGGGTTATTTATTTTGGACAACTCCCAAAACGCAAAACCTCTGAAAACTGCCGCTAGCGCCGAGAACACGATGTGAAACTCTAGAGTTTGATGATTTATATATACTATATATATATTTGGCTGTAAATCAAAGGGATAATTTGCAGAATAGCCGAGGAATTTGAGCATCCAATTTAGTTGGTCTCGCACTGAAATTCATTTTGAGAGTAACTTGAAAGATATAATATAGTGCGGTTATAAATATACTGAATTTTTTGTTTATGATTTAAAAGATTTAAATATGTGTGTATATTTGCGAGAACAAGGAATTGGGGATTAAAAGTAAAGAATTATTAGATGGATAGTTTGACTCTTTTAAAAACCAAGATATCCCAGTTGATTTGGTAGATACCTTTAGCAGCATGAGCATTTGGTCTTTTCAGTAGATTGATTCCCAGCTGCTGTTGAGCGTGGACATTTGTCACAGCAGCAGCATTTGGATGGCTCACAGGCACAGTCCTTACAGCAGCAGTTAGGTGCTTCGCAGGTGCATGTTTTCATATCCTTGGTACAGTCGCAGCCAGCCATTTTAAGTCGTGAGTAATAGTTTGATTGATAGATAGATAGTCTTTGAAGAAGATATTGCATTCAGCTATTTAGGATCATGTAAGTCTTTTATAGTTCTGCGGACATTTTGCCATCTGCGTTATTTTCGCTACAACCAAGCATTCTTTTTACTTTTCGACATTGATTGCGACCCCACTGGGATCCATTGAGATCGTTTTCAAGATACTTAATACACAGTACATTTATCAGCTATTAGTTCCTTTAGATGAATTTTGTATATAGCTACTAAAGATCTATTACTGTTCAACAACTTCGAGGTTGAAACCGAACTGTGATAAATTTGCGGGAATTGTGCCATTATTGTATACGGCTGCGGGAAAATCGCCTCTGCTAAATTCCATTAAAATCCAGCCAAGAAAATTCATGGACAAAAGAGTCCATCATCGGAACAAAAAAAAAAAAAAATTGGCTGAAACTCTCTTCTTAGAAGAAAGAATTAAAGGCACGAGCGCCCGATAAATGACTAATGTTATATGTATATTATCATAAATAGCTACAAATGGGGCAATACTCTGTCAAGTGGTTGCCCAGCCTCATCTCAAGCCCACTTCTTGAATTGGTTGATAAGGCCGTTGGTGGATTGATCATGAGAAGCGATTTGGTCAGTGTTGTCCAATTCCTTGCCAATGACCTTAGCAAGAACCTTACCCAATTCAACACCCCATTGGTCGAAGGAGTTAATATTCCAAACGGCACCTTCGGTGAATGTGAGGTGTTCGTAGTACGCAATAAGAGCACCCAAAGTAGCAGGGGTGATCTTTTGAGCCAAGATACTGGTGGTTGGTCTATTACCCAAGAAAGTCTTGTGAGAGATCAAGTTTTCTGGGGCACCTTCGGCCTTGACAACATCTTGTGGCTTACCAACCATCAAAGCTTCAGCTTGGGCAAAGAAGTTGGAGGCCAGCATTCTTTGGTGAAGGTTTCCTTCGATTGGGTTGTGGGACTGAGCAGCCAAGATGAAGTCGGATGGGATGAGCTTAGTACCTTGGTGAACCAATTGGAAGAAAGAGTGTTGAGAGTTTGTAGCTGGTTCACCAAAGAGGATAGAACCGGTGGAGTACTTTACAAATTCGTTGGATCTGGTGACACTCTTACCGTTGGATTCCATGGACAATTGTTGCAAGTAAGCTGGGAATCTGTGGAGGTATTGGTCAAATGGGGCAACCAAGTGAGTTTGAGCACCGAAGAAGTTGTTATACCAGACACTAAGCAAACCACCCAAAACTGGGATGTTTTCTTCGAGAGGAGTGGAAGTGAAATGCTTGTCAACGGCCTCGGCACCCTTCAAGAAGTCGACAAAGTTGTCGAAACCAATGTAGAGGGCAACAGAAAGACCAATGGAAGACCAGACGGAGTATCTACCACCTACCCAGCTTTCGAAACCAAACATGTTCTTGGTGTCAATTCCGAACTTGGAAACTTCATCAGCGTTAGTGGAAAGGGCAACAAAGTGTTTGGCAATGTGGGCCTCGTCCTTGGCAGTTTCCAAGAACCACTTCTTGGCACTGTTAGCATTGGTGGTGGTTTCTGCGGTAGTGAAGGTCTTTGAGGCAACCAAGAAGAGGGTGGTTTCTGGGTCGCAATGCTTGAGCTCTTCAGCAATGTGGGTACCATCAATGTTAGAAACAAAGTGGACATTGAGACCCTTTTGGGAATAAGCCTTCAAGGCTTCAGTGACCATAACTGGACCCAAGTCAGAACCACCAATACCGATGTTGACGATATCGGTAATGGCCTTACCAGTGTAACCCTTCCATTTACCGGATCTAACCTCTTCGGAGAATTCTCTCATGTGGTCCAAAACGGAGTTGACTTCTGGCATGACATCCTTACCGTCAACCTTCATTGGAGTGTTAGATTGGTTTCTGAGAGCAACGTGATAAACGGCTCTGTCTTCAGTGAAGTTAATGTGTTCACCGGCAAAGAAGGCATCTCTCAATTGTTCAATGTTGGCCTCCTTTGCAAGCTTAACCAAAGCCTGCTTGATTTCATCGTTAATGATGTTCTTGGAGAAGTCAAACAAAATTTCCGAACCGTCGTGGTTCTTGAAGGTGTGTGTAAACTTTGAGAATCGTTCTGGGTCCTTGTCGAATTGTTCCTTAACAGAAAGAGACTTGGCCCCAGAGTCATAGATGCTTTGCAAAGTCTTCCAAGCTGGAAGATCACTAGCCTGAGAAAAGGTGGCGGAGGACATTGTGTAGTTTTGGTTTTGGTAAAAGAGAAGAGATAGAAGTGAACTTGCACAGTGCTCCGAAGGCTTCAATATATCGTTGGGAAAGTGGGACAATGGTTGCTCCGGCAACCCTCATTGTCTAACATGACAAATGATTATGTCCGTCCGATTCTCCCCATCGGCCCAACAAACGCCTCGCGTTCCAAACGTTCTAGAAACATTCAAACTGACCTGCGAGGAGTATTAGATATGTATTACTAATTGTAATGTCCGATCAATTATATAATTTACTGTAATAATTAGCTAACACAGATCATATCTATTACCTGTTCACCTTTCGATAATATTCCTTAGCCTATATGCCCCCACAAATGACTCACCATTCTGGACTGCCATTAGCTACAGATACTATCTCATCATGTAGGGTAAATGTCACCATTTCTACACTCGGTTTACACCGCAGGCAAATAACCGGATTTTTCCGACGGCGAATATGATCAGAGAGTGACGGTTGACGTTTACTCGGTTATTTGAACTTTTCGTTAAGTTTACTCGGTGATTTTCGTAAGAGACGACTACCCCTGAATTGAATTGGTGGGGTAAATACCCTATTTAAGTGTGTCGCAAGGGGGATTATATACCATTGGCTAGGACTATAAGTTCTAATGGTTTATCAATTACATAGTTTCGGAAGAATAAAATAAACATCCAAGGTTCAAAGAAACAACTACTTTTGCCAAATGATTCCAAGGGGCAGCTGGAAAGGTAGAATATAACACACTTTTGGACCCCTGGGGGTTAGTCAACCTGTAGTCAACCTGTGAACAAATAGTAGCACACAATATAAATAATTAGTTAGACGAAACTACTACCTAGCCAAATTAGGCCAGCTAAAACTATGACCGCAGAGGTGCTCTTTAACGGAGAAGTCTCTAGGGTTTGGTGCAAATTCTGAACATGCAAATCATTGTGCGTAGAAACAGAGGTCAAATGTTCTGATGATTGTCTATTAGAAGGCGATGCATTCGTTTCTATTCCGTCAGTACCGGCCTCTGAAACGTCGTTTTCCAGCGAGCTCTTTGTCAGGGAAAGCAGAGAGGACTTTGCATTATCAATATCAACGTCTTGAATGTTACCGAAAAAGTCAGTGATCAAGACATCCTTGAGGTCCTTCTTAAATAAATCGGAGCGAATGCCTGGATTGGAATGGATGTCCTTTGGATTGTACGAAGCAAATAAATCAGCCATTGTCTTCTTGGACGATTTATCAATGGATTCCAAAAACTCCAAATTGTAATATGTGAAACGGTCAATCACAGCAACCCCAACATCTTGATCCGCATGGTGAGAGTAGGAGTTTTCTTCGATTTCCGAGGAACCCACAGCCAAGATGTTTGGCGAGTAGAACTTGGAATACATGGTGTTAGCCTGGCAGGTATCAATCATAAAAAGAATCTCATTGTATCTTTGCTTTTCCCACATTTGCTCGAAGGCATCTGCAATGTCGAAAGCTCCAATTTCGTCAGCGTCCTGGAATTTCAAAAATTCATTTCCGCCATGGCCCGTCATGTAGATGAAAATGTTTGAGCGATCATCCGTAAGCAGTCTCTTGGAACGGGGAGTATCAGCATCCCATCTATCAGTCAATAATCGTATGAAATTTTCAACCGTAACTTCATAGCCTCGATAATCTACCTCAATGTTGTCACCATATAAGTCAAGGGCTCTATCAGCATTGTTATATACTGTCCCCGGAAACGTATTCCTAGGGTTACAAGACACATCGTCAGACAACATCAGGATAATTTGAGAATCCGGGATCCCCAGTCGTTTAACAGTTCTGTACATACTAAGTACATTTGCCATATGTCTGTAATTAAACCAGAATCGCGAGGTTGAAACTAAAACCGCCCAGTTGTTCGTATGGCGACTGTTGCCTGCACCATCATTATGATAAAAATCATCTAACTTGGACTCGACAGTTTCGTTGACTTGGCCACTCACAACCCCCGCCAATACAATAAATAGAAATGCTAGCAATCTACTACAGCTGATTCTCATTGAGCCAAACCCGTCTATCAAGCTCCTCTTAGATGGAGAGTGTGGTGTCTATTATTAATATGCAATGTTTTTGTGATCGGCCCAAATTATTTTTGGGATTTGGGGACGCCGCACAAAGCTCCAAATTTGAAAACTGAAAAAAACTTAGATGAAACTACCGCGACTAGTAAGCGGGATCTTGCGATTTGGAGGGCAAATAACCCATAATTCTTCCCTGAGGACATACCTGAGATATTCTTCTACTTATGCTCTTCGGGATTATCAAGAATCGTGTATCCAATCGTGCGTCAAGTCATTTGATGATGGACTGCGAAGAGTAGGAGTCAGTTTGGCCACTGGTGGCGGAAAAACTGTCATCTTTTCCCATTTACTTTCGAGAGTGAATCCTCTGCCTGGACAGGGGAATTCGACATTAATTGTTGCTCATAGAGAGGAGTTGATCCAGCAGGCATATGAAAAAATTGTACAAATTCATCCGGAACTTACAGTCGAAGTCGAAAGAGCATCAAGTCAAGCATCCGGCGTCGCTGATGTCACAATTGCCTCGATAAAAACAATTGTTCAAGCCAAGCGGTTGGCAAAGTTCGATCCGCAAAACTATAAGCTTATTATCATAGATGAGGCACATCATGCGCCATCCAATTCCTATGTTAAGTTATTTGATCATTTTGGGGCTCTGGATGCAAAGTCCAAAGTTGCAATTGCTGGGTTCACGGCCACAATGTACAGAAATGATAAAAAGGCCTTGGGGAGGATGTTCGATGAGATCGTGTTCCACAAGGATTTGATGGATATGATAAAAAGTAAATGGCTTTGTCCGGCCACACTTACCACTGTCTCCACCGAAGTAGATCTTGACCAAGTTCCAAATGTCAGAGGTGGCGATTTCAAAGAAAAAATCTTATCCAAATTAGTCAACACTAAGGAAGGCAATGATTTAGTGGTAAACACTTGGTTACATCATTCTCAAGCCGGCAAGAAAAATGCTTCTACTATGATCTTTTGCGTTGACATCAGCCATGCTATAGATGTGGCTAATACCTTTCGCCAGAGAGGAATCAATGCCGAGGTAGTCACTTCGAAAACGGACAATGCAACCCGTCGAACATTGGTTGAAGATTTCAGAGCCGGGAAATACCCAGTAATCGTCAATTGTGGTGTCTTCACTGAAGGAACTGACATCCCGAATATTGACATGATCATTATTAACAGACCAACAACCTCTCCAGGACTCCTTGCTCAGATGATTGGGAGGGGTTTAAGAACTCATCGGGGGAAGGAATCTTGTCATATCATAGACATGGTCGGTAAGATCAACCCCAAAATGGCAACAATTCCTACTTTATTTGGAAGCCACCCGTGGAAGAAAATAAGAGATGGAATGAGTTTTGAGGATTTGCAAAAGGAGATAGATGAAGATCTGGAAGAAATAAAACAAGAAATTGAAAAACACGAAGATCCCGAAATAGACCTTTCCAAAGTTAACATAACCTTCCAGACGTACAATGAGATTGAGACTTTTCTAAAAGGATCGCCGCGTGGCTCACACTCCAAAATGAATTGGCTAAGAATCAGTGATTCGGAATATGTATTGGGATCAACTCATGGTTATTTAAGATTAGAGCAGTATTGGGCCAAAGGTGGGCCAATGAAATATCGCCTTTTCCGTTACCATCAAATCCCTCAGTTCTATAATAGACCTGGGCCAAAATATCGAAAAGTGCTCAAATTTGATGAAAGAGAGAATCTAAATGAAGCAATTAGAGAAGCGGACGAAGTCGCCCTGACCAGCAATTTTTATGCCGAATCCATAAAAAAGTTACAGCCTTGGAGGAAACACCCAGCAAGTCACGCTCAGAAAAAGACCTTGACAAAGATCATCAACGGGCTAAATGCAGAAGTGATAAAGGAACTTAATTCCCGTGACGTCATTAATTTGGATACATATACAAAAGGTCAGGCTGCTGATTTATTAACCAAGCTAATCATTGGTGGGCCCAATAAAGTTTTCCGTTGGATATTGGCTAGAGAGAGTAAAAAGGATAAGTTGAAGCAAAAATTGAGCAAACAAACCTAATATCAAATTTATTTATTTATATTGCACATAGTAGAACCAGTTTCATGCGCTTAGTATTTTCACGAAAATGTCACTCTATAAAGAGGTTTACTCGTCATTCGATCCAGATAAGCCACGCCTCCCAGAACAAGTTGTTTCGTATGAACGTAATGAACGTCGAGCTACTATGATTGAAGGTGCTTATGGGACGGCAGCAGAACATTTAACGGATTTTGGTTCTCTTTCGGGAGGCAAAAGTAAAAGGATTAAAAGATTCCGTTTTTCACAAATGATACCACTTGGTACTGCTACTGGCTCCCTGCGAACAGCCTCCCCATTAACATCCCCGTTGTCAGCACCAGAGGAGTTCAAGCTACCTCAAATACCGCGGCTCTCGGCGAGAGGAGATGATGAAAATGATAATGTCAGTACTGAAAATGATTCTGTTTCAATCCGACATGATGGAATATGTAGTCCACCGCCACGGGTAAGAAGGAAGTATACTTCCATGGTTGTACCCGGTTTGCCAGCCACAGAACGAAGAAGAGCAGGGTGGGAACCTGGAATTGATATCAAAAATACTGATGTTATTCTGAACTCAATTGGTTCTTGTATAACAATTTGTGACTACAGTAGCTCCAAATATGAGATTACGAAATCTGAAGTGAAAGTTGGGGATGAGAAAAACGGGGAATTGTTGGGTTTCCTGAAGGAAAGACCTACTTGGTCCAAAGTTCGTTGGATAAACGTAAATGGTTTATCATGGGAGGCAATATCTACAATAGCTCAGTGCTATCAATTGCATAGATTAGCTGTTGAAGATATGGTAGATATCCCGCAAAGAACCAAAGTGGACAAGTACCCAGATAATACTTTCTTTTGTTTCCCGCTGCTCAAACTTGTCCATCGACCTCCACGACAACCTAGTCGAAGTGATAAAATATTTCCAGCTGCAATCTATGAGCCTACGGAGTCCTTCACAATGTTGGGTAGTGATCAATCAAAAATCTACCCAGCCCATGGAACAGATTCTGTGGCACATAAATTAAACAAATTACAAATGAGCACTATATACCAGTGGACCAGTCCACAAGAAATAGAAAATAAGCGGACAGTCTTTTTAGAAACCAGACGGCCTTTGGCAAGAATGCACCGTGTTGTAGGGGTTGAACAAGTCTCCCTTTTTATAACCAGTGACAACACTGTCATTTCTTTTTTTGAAAAATCAGGTAGTGATATCGAAAACCCTCTTCTTTCTCGGATTTCTAACGAGTCTACGCTTCTCAGAGAGTCTTGTGACTCAAGCATTTTATTTCAAGGAATTATAGACACTTGTGTGGATCTTCTATATCCTATTATTACTGCATATCGCGAAAGGCTAGATGAATTGCAAATAGATGCCATCATTTCGCCATCAATGGCTCATACTCGCCAATTGCATCTGATAAATTCTGACCTCACCTTGCTTCGGAACCTCATTGTTCCAATAACAGTATCAATAAATTCGTTAAGGGGACATGCAACTGATATGTACCAATCTAAGCAGATCGTGCAGCCACCACCATCTGGATATACTGACTACAACATCAATTCTAAAAGTACAAATACACCAAATTTCAAACCAAATATTCCTTCCTCAGAGAACATTAATTGTCCTATTTCAGATTTGGGAGTGGTTTATTTATCAGATGTGGTTGATCATACACTGACATACACGCAAGATCTTGACGTGATGCAGAGTAATGTAAAGAGTATGATTGATTTGGTTTTCAACACTATTTCCATTCAATCTGCAGATGCGGTGAGACTGTTGTCCCTCGTTACGGTCATCTTTTTGCCCTTGTCGTTTCTGACTGGATATTTTGGAATGAACTTCAAGAAGTTTGAGATTTTAGATCATTCGGATGGATTTTATTGGGGGATCGCTTTGCCATTTGCAGTAGTTCTTGTTCTATTATTAATGTGGAGATGGGTATTAGAGAAATGGAGAGGAGGAGTGCTTGCCATGAGAAAATATGTAGAGAGGAGGAATAAACGAAAAGAGAAGGCGAAGGGGAAAACGGCTAACGTTGTATTAAGGGAGATAAAAGATATTGCTTGATTCATGCTTGACAAAAAATATAATTATAGTTAAATAAACAATATTATTCTTAATTACTGATTTCTACCATGACTGAACTATTCTTCAGTCCTGCAGACTCGATAGTTTCATCAAGCATATCAATCAGTTTCTTTCGCTCGCTGGTTAGAGAGAAATATTGGCCCTCAACTTCTGGGATCTCCTTCTTAACGACCGAAAAGATGGTCTTGACAGTGTCACTTAATTTAAACCGTCTAATGACTCTCTTACCGGACCCTAGACGGAACAGGATACGGGTTGTATCTGGTCCATTTTCTGGTTCATCTATATGCTCAGGTAATATCGACGCAAATATGTCTTCTTCCGTCAACTCTTCTGCGTTAGAAGCTTCTGGAGGAGCATTCTGAGATGTAGAGGCAGCTGACTTCTGGTAGGCATTTGCAACTTGATCCTCTTCATCCTCATCGCTAATGACAACAGGCGATTCTGCCCTGCCCAATGACGCACGCACAGCCATTTCGATCTGTTCTTCTTCAGTCATGTGGGTTGGGTCCTTCTTTTGTCGTGGAATTTCGGCAACTGGGTTCTTGTGACCTGGGTCAAGACTGAATCTAGCCAAAAAATCGTGAACATCTTGCAAGAATTGAGAAACCCTTGGCACTACTGGATCGAATACTTTAACTTGCTCGCCCGTGCGGGGATCAAGAATTGCAATGTGGGGGTAATCTTGAAAGGGATAATAGTTTTTATACGTCTCTCCAGCAGTTGAATCTTCTGGATATTGTAGAAAGACAAAACTCTCCTTTATAGTAGCCTTCACTTCACTGTCGGACCATAAATCCCGGTTCAATTGTTGACAAGAAAACTCTCTAGTGTCTTGAATGTTAACCATGATCCAACGTTTTTCGGTTATGGCAATTTCCTTTGCAGTTTCCAAATCTACCTTTTTCATAATATCAAATGGAGGTCTGAAAAGAGTGGCCAATCGGGATTGGTGCGGGGTTAAATTGGAAGTGCCTACAGTTTCCCGCAACATATCAACATCTTCGTCGTCGTCGTCGTCGTTATCGTCGTCATCCAATTCCGGATCAAAGGCCCCCGGAGCTCGCTGGTTGAATATTCCCACATTCGTTCGTCTGCTAGCTGTGTCCAACCCCCCTATGACACTGGCAGGTCCACCACCGAAACCGAACATGTCCGGTTGCACCAATCGTTCTGTAACTGGCTGAATTCGTTCTCGGACTTGATCATCAGCATTGCTATTTTGTTCATTCGCTAGTGATCTTGCCAATTCCTCATCGGTCTGAATTGGGCCCTCATCGGACGGAGCAGTATTAGCCTGTTCGCTTGCTCGTTGCTGGGATTCTAAAGACACGCCACCTGATTCAAAAAAAAGGGCAATTGCCTGTTCTAAATTGTTATCCGATACCTTGAGATACTGCTGAGCCAGATCTGCATTGGCTGAGGTAATAGAGCAAAACTGTGCAACTAATTCACTGTCATCCATGGTTTTGTGTATATTTGTGTTGTATTGAAGGTGAGTGAGTATAAAGAGTGCGGGATTGTTGAAGAGTCCCAACTTTGGTCCGACGCGACATATTTTTCATATATATGGAAGCCACACGGCAGGATTTGAAGGAATTGGTTAAGAGGCTTACTTGTAAAGATGTGAGTTGTACGGTATATGGAAATTCTCAAGCTTGTATATTAAATGGTCTTAGGATGAAAATTACGTAGAAGAGGTAACACAATGGGCTTTGAAAGCTACCAAGAAACATCATTTGCTGAGTGATAAAGATGAGATGCTTGATAGATGCGAAGGCTTAGTCGAAAAGTACCTAATCTATGGTAGAATGGATCTTTCCAAAGCCCTGAACGGGTTAATGACCGATCTGAAGAAGAGTTGCGACAAACGATATTCAACGGTTCAAGTAATTGACTTTCTGCTCCATATTCCTGCTGACCCCTTGCGGCATTCACGGCCATTACTGTTGGGCTTCGAAGAGGATACTGAAGAGCAGCCAAAGGAGCCGACATGGGAACAAATCATAGCAGAAGATCCATTGACTGGTGAACATTGGAATGAGACCTTAGTCGATGAAGAGAGCGATGAAGACGAGGAGGACATAAGCTATGAAAAAGCTGATGATCATAATGGTAGCTTTGACGCGGATTGGATAGACTTACCACCGGAAAAGGAGCCTTTTGGCCTTGAGCATTACCGGATCGAGTTAGAGCAGGTAGATATAGAACCACTGTATTGGAGCGATAACTCGACTGCGGAGAAGTGTATAATCTCAGAAATCGATGTCATTAGAGAATGTCTTTACGGTGTTTTAGGGTTTGAAGGAATATTGTTTGTTGAAAAATTCACGATTAGTGGCCCATTGGTGGTGCCTTCAACACCTCTGGAATATGATATGCCACATATATCTCAAGGGGCGTTTAACAGTGTTCTAAAGAATGTTGCCGAACTGGCCACAATAACGTCGCGATTACGTATGTTTTGTGATCTGGAATGTGTTCGCAAGTATTTCCCTGATTATAACTACCCGTACGCTTTAGGGGTTGTAGAGCACTTGTATAATGAACGGGTGCTACCAACTGTCCTATCTATGGAAAAAGATATTCATACTCAGAATTCTGCTGTTATATCTATTTTGAGAACTACCAAAGATCTAGATCGACTTTTGCGAAATTATTATTACCCCATAACGGTGCTTACGAATACTGCCAAGAGCACTGAAAAAGATACTCAGGTTTTTCTTCTAGACTGCCTTTACGACTATATTTATTCATGCGAAACGGCCAATAACGAAGCCAACGACATATTAATTTTCTTATTTATTCAAGTTATGAAGGATTATTTGAGTCGGTTGAAGTTTGCAAACTTTCGTGACATAGAGTTACCACGAATTTTAGAGGAATCTCGGCCCATTGTGAATTCTATTTCTCATCTATTATTGTATGATGGGATGGACATACTTGCATTCCCGGAATTAGAATTGGACGACGCAGTAGCTCAGGGTGCGGACTTGATGGAAAGTGTACTTCATGAGTTCCTAAAGTCTTATGAATCCAGACTCACACAATATTTCCTTGACCAAATGAAACAACACGGGCTCATGGATACAATTCAGTTGCATACTGACATTTATTTCATGCTTGATCCAACAGGCAGGACCGCACAATTTGTCCATCGGATTATTCAAGAAGTTAGTGGAAGATTCGACCGGCATACCATCGTTAGTCAATTAAACGAGGTATTCCCTCCTGGGGAATTATCGATTGTCAAGGTGGAGGGAAAAGTCGTCAATTTAAAGCTAGCTATTCCAGAAAAACTACGGCTTATAATCTCACAAACACATGTCAGAAAGTACAATGAGATTTGGAACAAGTTGTTGCGCTGTAAGCTTGCATTATGTAATTCCAAGGTTGAAACGCTGTCGCATCTTAAAACTACTACAACTCTCAACTGTATAATGATGCGATACGGTCTCATTTTAAAACAACGGGTCCAAACCTTCTTTTCCCGATTGAATCAAAAAGATGTTACCGACATTTTAGTGATGCATTCTGAGTTTGTGCAAGACTGTCTAGCGTCCATTACTGACGATCATGTTGACTCCTTCATTTCTTCTTGCCTGAACAATGATAATTATTACCGTCTCCAAGAGGACGAGCTAGATATGGTAACCGCCTGGTTGGATAAGAGCATTGTTTGACGCAATTGTGTAGACGTATAAATAAAGAAATGATGGATTTAAATTACATCGTACGAATTAACGAGAATATTGGTTATACGCACCATATTGCTGAGGATGCGGAGGTGGCGGTGGTGGTGGCGGCGGCGGCGGTAATTGTGAGTTGTACACATAAGGGCCATTGTAATGCAATGGAGGAGGAGGAATTGAGAACTGCGGTGGTAATTGACGTTGAGCTTCGCCATTGTATGGGAAAGGGGCAGAGTATGGAAACTGAGGAGGGTTTAAATGTGGCGGCGGAGGCGGTGGCATTGATGGCTGAGAATAGCCCCATGAGCCGTACTGCTGCTGCTGCTGCTGTTGTTGTTGTTGTTGTTGTTGTTGTTGCTGAGGAGGTGGCGGTGGCGGTGGCGGTAACTGCTGTGGCGAAGGCAACTGTTGCCCATTTGGTGGGGGGTTTGACTGGTATTGGTTGTAATAAGAATACGGATAAAGTGGCTGCTGGGGCGGCGGTGCAGTTTGTTGTTGGGCTTGCTGTGGCTGTGGTTGATATATGCTTTGAGGTGGAGGTGGAGGATGAACCTGTTGGTGGTGAATTGGTTGCAATGGTTGTTGTACCTGGTGTTGCTGATAAGCAGAAGGCTGTTGTTGTGGTTGCTGTGGTTGGTGTTGTTGTTGCGACTGAGCCTGTGGTTGATGTGGGAGCTGTGGAGGTTGTTGTTGCAAACGATTTTGGTTAGTACTAGTCTCATCAGGTTGCCTGGCTTCTTGCTTGATTTCTCGTTTAGGCACTTCTTCAATCGTCCCTTTTGGTTCTCGCGGAGGAGCGGGGAGTTGGTTATGTGGTTGGTCGTCGTCCTCTGCAATTACTTCCTCCTCTTCCTCAACAAGATTGTTCTTGATGCAATATAAATCGCGATTGGCTTGTTCGGAGGTCAAGGTCCCTAACTTTGGACGGCCAACAACTGAGGCCAGACCGACCCTTTGACATTTATACACCTGTCCCAGTGAGAGGGCATGCCGCTTGGACGGCAATAAACTATAATCCTGGTCTATTTTAGAAAGGGTTTTGCCGGCATCCCTGATCATGTCCTGTTGAAGAGAATTTTTGGCGTCGTAGAATTGCACCCACACATTTCGAATTTCTCCCTTTATAACATCCTTGAGCATCTTAGTCCGGTAATTTAGGTTGTTTTTGGCTACTCTCCGCTTGGTCTCGAAGATGGCATCTTGTTTTTGGTAGATTTTCTTTGCCAACGGGAACCCTTTTCCCTTTCTCAATGCAGTGATCATTTCCTGGGATCTCACAGCTTTGGCATCGGCGAACAATCGCGCTAGTTGGCGATACTCCTCTGCCAGTTTATCCTGCTGCATCTTGAGACTTATGGGATCAACCATCGAGGTTTCCCCAACATCTGATGGCGCAGGCGTGCTCTCATATTCATCAGCAGTTGTCAGCTTGCTTTGCTCCTGAGCATCTGTCATTATTTCCGATGCTGGCACAGCTTTTGGTGTCAGAGCCCGTTGAGAGGACGGCTTGTTTGATAACAAATTCAATTCGTCACTCTCTTCGTCCTCATCATTTATCTGCGCTATTCTACTACTACTGCTATTCAGATTATTATTCGACGTCTCCATCTCCTTGTGTTTTCTGTTCCTGATAGGATACGGATGTTGTGTGTGGCACCTGTGAATGTGTGTTTGGAATGAAGCTGTGTGTCGGTTGGAAACAAGTTACGGTCTTAGGTATTTTATGCACAAGAAAAAGACGAGGACTATATGGATCATCAATCAAACTCAAAAAAAAAAAAAAAAAAAAATGCCAACTACCCTGCTTAGTAATGCATGAGGTAATCAACCCTTTCTTTTTTTCTTTAATTTTTTTTTTTTCTCTTCTCTTCTCTTCTCTTTAAACAAATCGTGTCAAATATGTGTAGATATATTTATATATATACTCTGGCTGATGTTTTGTATATATGGGTTTTTCGGAAATTTTTCACCTTATTGACAATTTTATCTTTGTTCTCTTATAAGCTTTCATTACGCTTTATCTTATAGTCACGGTAACGTTTCTTTTTCCCCGCTATATGTCCGGTGTTCACATTCTGAAACCATGTCTCGGACACTGAAATTGGGCCCCCAAAGACGACTCTTCAGCCGAACGTTTTGACAATGAGCAGTGCGCAGTAGATTGTTCAATTGAAAGGGGAGAGGATCCGACTTTTTCGAGTGAAAACCTGTGAAAAAAGCTACTGGAAAACTGTAATGATTTTTTAGATGCCAGGTGTTGGTGGTTTTGTGTATGTGTGTCAAGTGCGCAAGGGAAGAGAAATGAATACGTATTCTCAATAACATGACGGATCTACGTGCGTATTCTCAGCAACATGACTGCTCTAAGTACCAAAAATAGTGTAAAAAATAAAAAATTGCAATTTCATTTGTGTAGAGCGCTGTTGACAATATGCCGAAAAAAATAGATCGTCAACTTCGACCTTTGGATGGAATCCTCCGTGTAAATTCGCCTGTTAAGCCACACAATTGCAACTTTATCATTCAATTGGCTTTCCAACGCTCAGAGCTACAACCAAAACCCTTTTTTTCCCCCGACCAATCCCTTACTCTATTCGCAGTCTGGTATTGTCCGGGATATGATGTCAAATACGAAAAAATAATGAAAAATGATCGGCATTCCATGTGCGGCTTAAATTTCTATTAAAGTTTATAAAAATATAATATTGGAGATGTGCCTGCATCTTTAATATAGAATAACCTTAAACTGGGCAAATATGAGTGTATTTATAATACTCTGGGGATATATTGTGATGCAGGGCAGGTTTGGGATTGAGTTCTGATTCTTGTTTTAAATTCTTGAGAATGAAATTGACGGGTTTAGGTTTAGAAAGCACTCTGGAAAATGATTGCGATAGCCAGATCATACACGTCAGTATGGAATCAAACAGATTGCCTAGCAACCAGGTAAAGATTGATTCTGATGAACTGTCACCTTACCAATTGACGCGGGGGGTTTTTGAGCATGAAGATGCTGATGATGACGATGGCATTTGTCGAGCAATCTATGAAGCGTCCTTTTGGGTCCAGCGATTGTATCAATTCACCTTGCATGATATGAACAACAGGTTGCGGGAGTTCCAGTATTTCTTCTCAGTGTATATATCGCACCGAGCCCAGATGGATCCGAACGTGTGTTCGCCAGAGTTAAACGCGGTAGAATGCTGTCTGCGACAAAGTCTAATCAAGCAATTGAGGCAGCAGATGGACAGATTGAGATTTTTACTGGAGAATGTGATGGGTTCGACGCAAAGAGAAGACTCCAAGCAATGTATTCAACATGCAATGGCCGTCACCGACGGAGAACTGGATCAACTGATGCGATTGGAATCGTTTGGGGGAACTTGTGTGGTAAGATATGACTCGGTGGAAAAGAGCCACTTTTCAGAATATTATGGCAACAGGCTAAAAGTAACAAGATTATTCCGCAGGAGATCCTCCATTTGTGTGGTGAAAGCGCTTAATAAACTGGAAAACGAATATCTGCCTTGTAGAGAGCGCTCCAACTACCAGGAGACGGTTTCCAGAGTTCAAAATGAAAGAGAATTTATTTCCAACTTTGGTCTATCACAAGATAACACAGATTGGATTCGAGGGTCGGGCAAATACACAAAGGTCAAAATCCCTCAATTAATAGCATTCTTTCATAAACTTGCCGTGGGATTAAGTAGAATCCATTTATTGGAACTAAAACTCGAAATTTGTGAACTTTTACCAAGAATTCACCGGCTGATGATCATTTCAAGAAGCCTTGATAAAAAGAAGAAAACACAGCTTCTAAAATCGCTAAAGATACCGGTATACAACTACAAAATTCTAGACCAGAATTATCAAAACAAAATGTCAAATTACCGCAAATTGAAGCAAAAATATTACTGGTATTTTGTAGAACTTGTTTGAAAATATATTATGCCTCCGAAAAGAAGCAAAAAAAAAGGTAGCTCTGCGAGGCTGAATGTGGTTAGGGTTTGTAGATTGAAAAATTAGCTTTGGGTCAAAAGAAAAAAAATGGATCCGAAAGTCTTATCTCCGAACATCAGAAAAAAATGGAAAATATCCCAAAGATCAAAGGATTAACTGAGAAACTATCCGATGATATTGATAAATTAGAAGAGGTTCTCAAGCCGTTTTTAGACGAGCGAGGAATGGAAGATAAATTCAGTGCGCCGGAAGATCGGGCGAAATATTACACCTGTCTAGCATATTCTCTCACATCAGTTTTATTTGGTAAGAGAATTGAACAACTTTCCGGGTCTCGATTATTACTAACATACGATGTTGTAGCATATCTCAAATCGGTCGGTAAAGACACTACTAATCATGATATAATGACGGAACTTGATCGGGTCAAGTCCTATATGGCGAAGGTCAAGGAAACAGTAGACGGTCGGGAAAAGCGTAAGTTGCTTGACAATCATCAATTGGTTAGTTGAAAAGCTAGTATCGTATGCTAATTATTTATAGCCCGAGTCCAGTTGGACAAGGATGTCGCCAATAGGTTCATCAAAAATGCATTGGCCGGTAACGATGGAAACAGTTATTTATCTAAAATGGCACAGAACGCCGGCGAGGACAATTCCACTACTACGAAGAGGTCTAGTGATGACAGCGACATAGAAGAAGTATCGAAACCCCAGCCGAAAAAGAAGACCAAAACCAAAAAATCAAAGAGTAAAAAATAACCACCACATAACAATTGTAAATTATAATATAACAAGCTGCTAATAATGGCCTCGCAGAGCTACCTTTTTTTGCTTCTTTTCGGAGAAAAAAGAAGCCGCCGGAGGCACTCTAATAGAAAACCTCGCGAACCTTCACGTCAGTAATTTTTTCTTCCTTTTATCAACCAGGGTTAGGGTTTGCACGTGAATGGTGCGATGGTTGTGCGGTCGGAGGAAGCCACGAGAGAGCCTCGGTCCGGTGGGACTCAGAGGATCACTCCTTAATAAATTGTGGAGAATCTGTTGACCATTGTTACCCAATTCATTCACACCATCCACAGTGACAAATCATGTTTACGGGGTTGAATGATTTCTTTAGACGACACCGTAAGAAGATTCTGGTGACAACAGGGGTTGTTGCTGGGGGCTATTTCTTAGTGGACTATGTGAAAACCAAGTTTTTTGAACTTCAGGATCGAATGGCTACTGAGAGGGCAGCTAAGGAGAATCTGAAGCGACGATTTGAGCAGAACCAGCAAGACGCAACGTTTACTATCATGGCATTGTTGCCTTCATTGAGCTCACAGGTGATGGAGAAATATCCAGTGGAAAAAATCACCCAGGAGCTGCAGGCAAAGAGAGGTGAGAAACGAATGATATCGTCCACATCGGACGCAGCAAGCGATTCAGTGCAAACCCTGCCTAGCGAAACGTCGTCTGGAATCGACAGTCAACCTATTGAGCTTAGTAACTCTGGCAGGGCGCCATCGCCCGCCCCGGCTGTAAAGTCCAAGACACAATTATGGAAGGACCTCAAGATTCAAAGTTTAACGCGAGCTTTTACTTTGATTTATACTAGTGCATTATTGGTGTTTTTCACCCGCTTACAGTTGAACATCCTTGGACGAAAAAATTATGTTGTGTCAGTGATCAAGCTTGCTGAACAACGAGCTACAAACCAAATTTCCATGGAAGATTTTGACAAGGCGGAAATCCCAAGCTTATCAAGTGATGACATGGCGTTTGAAGAAGAGGAATTGCAAATCAACCGCATGTACTTGACGTTTTCCTGGTGGCTACTGAATAAAGGCTGGGTTTCTCTGAGTGAACGAATTCAGGATGCTGTTGTCAGTGTGTTTGATACAATCAACCCAAGAGCTGATCTTTCTTTGGCCGAGTTTTCTGATCTCATCGGAAAGGTCCAGTATGCGGTGGATCATCCACAAATTGAGGGTCAAACCCACTTTTTGAACAACCTGCTGCCGCCTTCCGAATTGGAATCTTATGTTTTGGCACAGGCTCCAGTAACTGATAGTAACGGCGTGCCAGTTTTGCTCAATTCTGTTGATGGACCGTTAAGAAAGCTTTTGGACGAAACTGCCGATTTCATTGAATCTCCAAATGCTGTCGATGTTATTCATAAACTCGTACACTCGGGCTTATCCGTCTTCATCTCCAAGGTCAACACCCTTTACCCTCCTATTGGCGGACCTGACGGAGTGAACATTCCTGGAAGAATCAAGCTTGCCAGCATCCTGGCAACCGTCACAAGACAAACCTCTTCCATGACCGGCGGTACTCCCTTTGACCCTAATGAATATATCCGTGGCATGATAGATGTTCCTGAATTAGACGGCTTCTCCGCATTGGTTTACTCCAACTTTGATTGGTCCAACCTTGGACTTGAATAATATTATTTATGTACAATATAATAAGACCTTGATTCTACTGCTCTTTTTTATCTTTTATTTTTTTGACTGCTAATAATAACTGTAATGATCATCCAATCATCGCAAATCGTTTTATGAGTTTATGCGTCCCCATATATATCTCCTCTTGATTTTGTGTGATCATCGAGGAGTGCGGCGTGGAATTTCAAATTTTTTTTTTTTTTTTTTTTTTTTTCAGCATCCAAAACTCTTACCAATACCACCAACTATGAAAGAAGATATGAGTGGATTCCAGGTGATCAAGAAATCATCATCTAGCGCTGCCCGACAAGGATTATATTCATTTTCAAATAGTAGCCGAAAATCAATCTCCACTCCAGGTTTTTTGGCGCCTACCAGCCGAGGGGTGGTTCCGCATTTGACGCCAGATAATGTAACAAAGTTAGGATCAGCTGTATTTAATGGATTCGCGGTTGCAGCTGAAGATTTCCTCGATCGACTTCCAAACCATGTACCATTTTTAAAGGGAGAGAACAAAAAATCGCTGTTGTGTCTCCCTGATGAATTTCCAATCTTTGTCCAGCCAAGAAGATCAACCCCGGTGCCTATTACTCAGCCCAACTCTAATGAGTCGATTAGTATAATGACCTCTGAAGGGACAAAATCCATGCCATTGAGTGTCTACCTTGAATTTTGCAACAAATTCAATCCAGACGTGGTTTTTTCCCCACCTGATTTGCCAAACCTGTCACCAGGCGGGAAGCCCGGAGGAAATAGAGTCAAGAAGATGGCGAACAGAACTGAAAAATGGCTACAACTCACAATCGATGGTTGCGGTAGGGATAAGGATGTGTTTGCAGTGGTATTGCCGAACGTTCCTCAAAGGGAATATTTAGAATTTGTTGGCTCCAAAAAGGAAAGCATCCACGGCTTAACGTTCTGGGATAATACTTATGATTACCAGAACAAGAAAACGGAACATAGAGATGTTAGTAAACGCGAAGATACCTCCTGGGAACAGATGCAAGAGATGATTGTGTCCAATGGATTGAACGAACTGGTCAAGATGTATTCCGTGGGATGCGAAACTCCCCAAGATATTCTTCGTATGGTGTCGCTTGGTATAGATCTTTTCCAAGGGGATTGCTGCACGCAATTCACTGACTCAGGCATTGCATTAGATTTTGAGTTCCCTGCACCATCACAAGACCATGCACAATTGGGCTTCAACTTGTGGGACGACAAATACACCACTGACATGAGCGTCCTCTCTGATACTAATAGAAACAACAAAGCATATATACATCACTTATTGAACGCCAGGGAAATGACCTCATGGGTCATTCTACAAATGCATAACTCCTCTGTAATGGCAAAATTCTTTGAAGGCATTCGATCTACCATCGCACAGGGCACTTTCGAACAAGAATATGCTCGATTCTTTGATGTTTATGGAGACGAAGTTGCAGCTAAAGAGTTCAGAGACGAATTCAAAGGCAAATCTACCGGTCCAACCGCTCGTGGTTATGCAATTGGCCATATGGAACAACAGCTGAGAAAACAGGCTGCCACTGGGGCCTCCAGTAGCAAGGATGCATCATTTAGAAAATTATAGATTATTAATAACTAATGTTACAACTGTCACTATACTCGATCTGTATCTCATTTTTCCCGCTACCACCATGAATATGGGTCATACTAAAGACTATGGAAACATTGTACAGCTGCTGTCCTCTACGGAGATTGCGTGTACATTGTTGCATAACTATTTTGCCTAAAGCTACTACGCTCACTAATTATCTGCCTGCTATTCTTAGAGAATCTAATTTTCCTTCTTATTATATTTCGGTAATTGCAGTAATCCAAGTATATTACCAGCGTCTTGATTACTTTGGCGTATATGAACCTAACTGCTTTTTCCCGCTCGAATAATCCTTTCCATTTTTTTGGTTTACACTATTTTTAGGCATTTCAATACATTCAAGAGGCGCAGGTTAATTAACCGCTTGCAGTTAAATCAACTACATAGCATTGACCCTTAGTTCATATACTTTAGTTCTACTGCAATTGGTGGAATCATTGGCAAAAAAGGCCCTCTCAAATCCATAAAATACATACATACATACATACATAAGCCGAATTACACAAGATTTGACACGTTATTTTCATTATACCCTAGACGTTCTCAGGGTCTCTCAGGGCCGCCAATAAAAAAAAAAAATTCTGGCGCGGCGCCAGCTCATTTTGTGTTTTTGCGCCATTTCAGCCTCACAGCCCCACGACAGAGTTGGGATGGTAATGTGCCTGAACTCACTCCCAAATCCACTAATCACAACGCATAATAACCTGTCTATATAACCTCAAAGAATAAAGCATCAAGATGGTTAAGTTGAGTTCTTCCGATGGCGTCGTTTTTGATGTTGGTAAGTGTGGCTGTTACAGAAACCAGTATTTCTGCACATGTGCTGGTGAGGAATTTGTTTGTGGCGACTAACTGTGGCGTTATATTATAGAAAAGAACGTTGCTACTAAGAGCGTGTTAATCAAAAACATGATTGAAGGTGAGTTTTATTTGAACGGCTATGCACATGGCTTATGGACGCAGCAGCTGACGAGTTGACTCTTTTGTAGATGTTGGTGATGATGACACTGAAATTCCAATTCCAAACGTCACCTCCAATGTGTTGAAGAAGGTCCTTGAATATTGTGAATACCACAAGGACGATCCACCAATGAATGAGGAATCAGTTGAGCGATCCAAGAGAACCGCCGAAAACATCAGTGAGTGGGATCAAAAGTATCTTTCGGTGGACCAAGAAATGCTGTTTGAGATTATCCTCACTGCTAATTATCTTGATATTCGACCTCTCTTGGAAGTCGGCTGCAAGACTGTCGCCAACATGATCAAAGGAAAGTCTCCTGAGGAAATTAGAAAGACTTTCAACATCACCAATGATTTCACCCCAGAGGAAGAAGCCCAAATTCGTAGAGAGAACGAGTGGGCCGAAGATCGTTAGATTTTGTGGGTTTCTATATCAAAGTTTATTTTATTTTAGTTTTTCTCTGTTTTATGTCGCTTTTTCTTTACCTCTTCCCACTTTATTCTTAGCAGGTTTTTCGGAGAAAACCCTCGCGTCGCTGCTTAAACAGGGCATATAACCTACATTGTTTTGGGGATAGAATGTTGCAGTCTAAGGAAATTATCAAGACTATATATACTCTTGTCAAGAAGCGTAAACTGTAGAACGTAGAACTCTTTTTCGGGTTTTATTCTTCATTTTCCATTGACGGGAATTGGAGTGTATTCTTGGAATTGCAGCCGCAAAAATAAGCTCCCTCTGGTTGCCCGCAATGAGATAAGATACTATCTCTATAGTGCCATTCTCTGCCTTGCGAAGTTTGCTTTTCAACTACACCAAAAAAAAAAAAAAGAAAAGAAAAGAAAAGGAACAGGGAAAAGGAGAGAGCACAAGAAGAGTAAAAGATTCCGAGGAATTTAGGGGAAAAAAAAAAAAAAATTCATTATCAAAAATAGGGTGGGGAATGTGGGGTTTTTGACAGCTGCCATGGACTGTAATCAGGGCGAAAATATTTTCAATTTATTCATCTCATATCCTCTCAATGCCGTCAAAGTTTCATCAGTTCCCTACGACCTGAATTGACAATGGTCACGGAAACTGAGAGACCGCCAGTTAAAGTGCCCATCATCGGTGTCAATAAATTCCCGTCTACAAGCATTACAGAAGAATCCAGAACACGTTGAATATGATACAAACGAATAGTTCGAACTTTTGAAAAGGTTTGACCTCACAAAAGATAGCCTGACAAGCTACGAAGTTAGATTGGTATCCTCGAATTTGGCGAAGCTGGAAGTTCATTTTGACTAATTAGGTAATGATCAGCTGACCGGTTAAACTGCCAGGACCCTGGATATCTCTACCTGTAATTCTTCTGCTAATAACTTTTTAACTATTCATTTTGTTGAACTTGGTTCCTGGTAGTCTACTGATTATACTTTTCCAATTTCTACACAAACCTGCACTATATATTTGAATCGTGAATAGTAGCCTGCCTGGGTTACTCAATACAGATTTGATAAACAAAGTCCATTTTGTGGCACAGGATATCACAGGTTATCATAGCTACAGAATATAAATATTACCGTAATATTGGTCATAGAAACCATGATAAGCACCTGCAAGCTCCAGGAAAGTAAGTCTATTCTAAATCTTTCTTACGAGGGCCTCCGTTCGATCAGCTCACTCAAAAGAAAACTGTCCAAGTCCTCAATCTGATCAAATCACATCTTCATCCGATGAAGAATCATTTCAAGTTATACGATATAAAAGGGGAAAACCTGAAAACCTGAAAAAAAAAAGTCCACGAAGCAATTGAAAAATCTAGGTCAGATATTGACATCTTACTTCAAATCAACGGCTTTGAAACAGGAGAAGACCACGAACTATTCAAACATTAATTGAAAGCCTTGGAATTAAAGGTCGATTCGAGGTTAATTTATCTGAAGACACCTATACTTTGAATATTCGAAGCAATCCGCATGCATATAGCTCATCTGTGGTTCCTTAACCCTAAGAGAAAGTCGAAATAATTGAATCTGACAAAACGAGGTACCTCAACATTATGAAACACTTAGTCGAGAAGCTGGGTGACAGAAAAGTCCGATCGTTCAAGAGATTGTTTCCAAGTGGGACTGCAGGAAGAAAAGTGCTTGATCAAATACGGAATCTTGATATCGCATCCTTGAAAAGAAACGATGTGTGGCTGTGGAGTTGATCGGAGATTTGGCCCAATGTACCCAACCGCAAGCCTTTGTTGCGATGTTGTTACGCCCCTTTAATTCCGACCGAAGATCAACAAAGTGTTAGTTTATCCCTTTCTTACAACTTTTGTTATCAGTGTTATTTATTTATCCATAGGGTATTTTTGCATGCAATTCAATGTCGACGTCCATGCCATCGACGCCTGCGAAGGCAGTAATTGCGGCTGAAGACAAGAGAGATACGATAAGGGACGAGGAAGAGAATCATCATCACCTTGTTCCTCATCATAGCACCAATAACAATCGTACCAATCATGATAGCTCTTCACCAGCGTCTCACTTCTTTACATCGGTGATTTCTGCAGCTCAGAATGCGGCATCATCGTTAACTGGAATCAAAGGGAATGAATCAGATGGAGCAGGCAACAGCAGACAGCGGTCGTTATCGGATCCATCTTTTTTCCAAAGCTATGAGAACGAGGCATCGTCTTCCCAAGATAATTCCGACAGAATTTCCGAGAATCAAGAACATCCAGGGGTGAAAGATGTTGTTATCGAGCCCCTTCGAAGTGCAATCACAACCTTGGGCAAGGGGGAGTTGTCCCTTGCTTCATTGGGCTTGGACGAGAATGGTGAAAAGGAGGGTGGCCAGGAGGAGAAAGAGGAGGCTCAAGATGGCAATTCAAGTCAAGTTGTGGATGAAGAAGATTCCATTCTATCCGATACAAGGTCATTGATGGAAACAGGATCTTTGAAGCATCCACATGGTGGTGATGGTCAAGAGTTTCATCAGGGAGGTGCAGTGGCAGTTCCGATAATGAGTCGTAGCAAGTCTCGAGCCAGCTCGCTGATTTCTCGTCACAGACGAAAGCGGAAATCATCATCCACCACCGAAGGCGATGACGAAGACGACGATGCTGGAGCGAGAAGAGGTGGACGCCGATCGAACCATGTCACTGGATTTGCGTATGCCAATAAAAAAAGAAACAAGGACTTCCATCGCCTCTTCCGTTCCGTTACCTTAGACGACTATTTATTAGACGATTTTTCGTGTGCTTTGTCTAGAGATATCCTCATTCACGGTAGACTCTATGTCTCAGAGAAGCACGTCTGTTTCAATTCGAATATCTTGGGTTGGGTCACTAATCTGATTATTGGGTTTGACGAAATCGTCACGTTAGAAAAGAAAAATACTGCGGGATTGTTTCCCAACGGAATCATTATACAGACCCTCCATGCGAGACATTCGTTTGCCAGTTTTGTTTCTAGAGATACTACCTTGGAATTCCTGACTTCGGTTTGGAAACAAGCTAGTCCGCATCAAACCAGACTCGAAGGTGGAAACTCTTTAGTCGACCTAGTTGAGGATTCTGGCGAGTCTGATGCTGATTATGATTATGACGACGATGATGACGTTGATGCCATCAGTGACGATAATAATAATAGTAATAATAATGGTGCAGAGTCATCCTCTCGAAAGAAGAATGATAAAAATTTAAACCTTGACGATGTGTCTTACGAGTCGGATGATGGAGGGAGTTTGGGATCATTTGGGAGCAGCATGAGCCTTCATACTGTCTCTTCTGAATCCTCTCAAGAGAAATCTTCGGCAGTCCAGACCGAGGACGGCAATGCAGAGACTGGTACTGGGGCTGGTGGTGGTAGTGGTGGTAATGGTGAATCAAATCCTGAAGCTGCAACTGCATCTGGAGCTGGGAAATGGCCAGTAGCCAATCTGGGTCCGGAAACTCACGGCCCTACAGAAATAGACGACGTGGAATCCAAAGGGGAGAAAGTGCTACAGGATGAGACGCTACCAGCACCGCCTGGGGTGGTTGCAAACCTTCTTTTTGGAGAAGATACTTCATTTATGGAACGATTTACTGTGCAAGTCCAAAAGAACAATACTGACTTGAAAGATTATAAATCGTTTGGGAATGAGAAATCTCGTAAATATGAATACGTCAAGCATCTAACTGCACCGGTTGGTCCAAAGCAGACAAGATGTATCTGTACGGACACTATTGAAGAATGGGATCTGGAGAAACGGATTGTAGTTGTAACGTCTACGTCCACGCCAGATGTGCCGTCAGGAAATGCGTTTGTGACTAAAACTAGATATTCTGTCGCATGGGCTGAAAACAACGAGACCAGACTTGTCTTGTCCTTCTGTACTGAGTGGTCTGGGAAGTCTTGGTTCAAGGGCCCCATTGAAAAAGGGTCATTGGACGGCCAATCACAATTTAGCAAAGATTTATTCATTGAACTCAACAAAATGCTTAAAGGAGGAGCCAAAACTAAGAAAGCTGGGCCGAGTGGGAAGACCAGGAAGGCTAAGAAGAGGCCTAAGAAGTCTAGGAAGACCGGAACGTCCGTCACTTTTGCCGAGTCAGAAAAAGCTAATGAAGGTGGAGTGGCCGGTATTGTTCATCGTTTTGGAGAGGTCATGAACACGGAAATCAGCTCAACAGTTCCAATCCCAATATGGGGGATTATTATCTCTGTTCTTGTATTTTGCCTGTTCAACCCATTCCGTTCGTCACGTGTGTCCGCCCCTCAAGTGCACCAAGACAAACTGTCGTTGATGATGTTACAGGAGGAATATGAAGTGTGGAAATGGATTGATGATAGAATCCAGGGTGGCACTGGTGATTATGTTGGCAGGACGTATGATGACGGCCCGCTGAACAAAAAGGATATCCAGCAAGCATATGGTAAGCAGGAAATTTCTGAATCTATAAGGATTACACAACAAAGATTAGATCTTCTTAAAGATAAGTTAAATATCTAAATGCATCATTTCGTGTTCCTTTTTTTGTTTGTGATTTATGTTCTCTCTCTCTATATATATATAATATTCTTCTTCCAAGGAACCGATTGCGAATCCGGTCCATATTTCCCAGGACTAACACGTAATAACATAGACCAAAAAAAAAAAACTTATATTTAGTCGGTTTTCCCGGAGAGTATCAAACGATGCAGCATATGTTCTCTACAACACTTTGGGGCTGGGGCCAAGCTTCTCTGTCAACGAGTCGAGGATGATTTCCATTGAATCGTTTAAATCCTTCTGTTCAACATCAAACAATAGCCACCAGTCCTTGGTGGATACCTGAATTCCTAGTTTGATCGACGCCAGCATGATACAAGACACAGCAACCACATTGCTGTCATAAATCAAATCAACCTCACTGCACCGGATAGCGTCATTCAAATATGCCCAAGTACACGTGGCGAATTTGCCATCATCTTTGTCCAGCTCTAAAAGTCGCAAATACGAGAGTGCTAAAGAATGCGGAAGTATCATGGTTGTTTCGAAGTTGAGACTAGCCAATAGTTCCATTTCGTAGTCCCCTCTGGGAGGAACCTCAAAACCTCCACAGCAATCACTCACCAGATGCGCTTCTTCTATAAAATGCATCACTGACGAGATCTTAGCAGATGGCATGTCATATTCGTGGGTTTTGGTTGAAATCAACAGAGCGGCATGGGCCACGTTATAAACCGGATAAAAGTAGACTGTGTTGAGCGAATAAAACCGCCAGACATAAATCATGGCAGGTATTATCACAACCTGCGGGATCTTTAAGTAGATGCCCGCAATTTGAACGATTTCACACCCGATTCTGCTCGCCCTCGTACTCTCCGCCGTTTCCCTTACACCATTGGCCATGGCATTACATGAGGGACTTTTACACCCGCCGAATTCGCGAGCCATTAACTTCCTCCGACAACCTGCTGCGCCGCACGCACTCATGCACGTTGTGGGTCAGTCCCGCCAATAGCCGCACGGCTGTTCGCGGGCGGCCGTTGGCCCAGCTACGTCATACAACTGAACGATTCACTGAATTGAATATATCTCGTATATATATGCATAAACTCGACAATAAAGGTATTCACAATTTTTCGAGGTATATATTTGTGGTTGTTGTTGTGTTTTAAAAGAAAATTTTAGTAAATATAATAACAACGACAATTGGAGTTCGAGAGCTGTTGACTGCTTGCTGGCTTAAATGTATAATGTAACCGTTTCTTTTTGTTGTTGAATTCTCCAAGGCGGGTTGGTTACTTGTTAATTACATTAGCTGTTGTTTTTATGTATGTACAAAAGGAACAAATAATTATATTTGTAGAACTTGCAGCGCAGACAGAAGTGTCAACATAATGCTGCATGACGCCAGCGCCTTTTTATAGCATAGCACTTAGCCGCGCCTGAAGGATTGGTTTATGTGTGCCTCGCAGAGCTACCTTTTTTGCTTCTTTTCGGAGAAAAAAGAAGCCGCCGGAGGCACTCACCTGTCAGCTCAATTGGGTCGAGAGTGCCCTGCGGGCAGCGTTCTTTTCTAGAAAAGAACCAAAAGCACTGGTAGTAAAATAAGGAGCAAAAGAGTTTATTATTCTTTTCTATGGAAAAAGAGGAGAAGCCAACGAACACACACACAGTTGTGCTGTTCGAAGACTAGATATAAATACAACCGGACTCGGCAGTCCAGTTCGATAAATAACGAGCGCGATGAGACATTAATAGGAGAGAATTGCATGTTCAATGACATTTGGATCTCTGCAAACTGAATAGGAGAAGACATTGCCATGCTTGATGTGGTTGCAGGCCTCGACAGTTGTGTATTTCTTCACAAGGGAATCTATTATGCGGAGATTTTCTTCCACCTCGTTCGTTTCCACAAAAGTAAGGTCGCGTTCCTCCAGAGTCTCCTGGATCTTCAAATAAATAATAATGAAGGTGTCGATGAGGGAGATGAACGATTGATAGGCGTCGGGATAGAAGGACAATTCTTCCTCGGACTTTGTTCTGAGGTCCTTAATAACCGCCATTCGAGTGGTGTTTTTGGTCAGCACTGTGGGCAGTTTGGTTCGAGGAAGAGTCGTTGGATCCGGATGCGAATATAGTGATGGAATGGTTGGCTGGTAATGCACTGTCGGGGAGCTCTCATTCGGGGATTCGTAATCCTCTGGAGGCGGCGATGGTAAGTTTGATGCGAAGTGATGCGAAAAAGATGGTGAGTGGGTGAGGGAATATGCTCTACTGATCTTGCGAGAAATGGAATTTCGGATCGAGGGAGAAGATGGGATTATGCCAAAGGCAGATGACTCGCTGGAAGTAGTTGAAGGAGAAAGCGGTGACAGCGGAGCATGATGGTTTTGGTCATTGTGCTCAACGAGGACCTTCTTGGAGTCACAAAAATCATAATACGCCAATACGGCTAGAATATAAGAACAATATTCCGAAAGGTTCGTGAACATGCGGTCGGTCGCCTTGCAGACGGAGAGTCCGAGACTGTAGAAGGACTTTGCGCCGCTGCGCTTGTTATACATGCTCTGCCATTTGTCCTTCGGGGTAGTGCTGGTGCAATTTATCCAAGGACGACGAGCCTGGTGAGTCTGCTTTAGAAAGTAGAGAATTTCCAAACGGTCCTTAACGGTCTTCAGACACTTTTTCTTAGGAAGCCCCGCGAGAGTGGTTGAAGATGGCAAAAGTCCTCCGCCATTTGGCTGATTCATAAACCAGCTTCCACCGCCCTCTAATAACGGATAGAACATGTTTATTAAATTTTTCTAGACACACAAAAGGCTGTTCTGTTACATTATATAACCTGCAAAATAACGCACACTCTATGTAGTGTGTTGCAGTGGGGAATAATTAAAAGACATAAAATACGACGATCCCGCGACGCGCAATATAAAAGACAGGCGCACTCTTCCGGGCAGAGTAATCCTCGTGTCCATCAAACATGTTTCGACGCGTGAGAAGTGCAGGTTGTAACGGGGGAGTCCGTTCGGGTAATCCAAACGGGGTGGAGACGGTTGATCATCTCACACAGGCCGTTAAACGGAAGCTTGTTCTGGTCGAGGAGCTTCGAGAAGTCTTTGACCAAAAAATGGCTGGTTTGGAGTAAGCATCTTCCTATTTCATAACCTTTGTATAGTTGTTGTTGTTGTCTTCGTCTTCAAGACGGTTTCAGCGTTAGTTATTTTTTCCTTGTTATTATTAACGTTCGTTTTCGTAGCGAAGATCCTGCTATAATAGTGCGTAGCCACATCCGACTACTGCAAGAGTATAATGAGCTGCGAGATATCGCAACGCTGCTCGTTCGACGAGTGGCTGTCATCAGAAATGTCCATGAAGCTCAAATCTACGAAGAAATGGGCTATCCGGACCTGCCGCAACTTTAGTTCCTATGTGTAGTGAAGTCAGAATTGTCTAAATATTTGTCCTTGTTTTCGGATAAACATGCCACTTTTTTTTTTTTTTTTCAGGGGCTAGCTGTAACTGTCAAATTTCCGTAGCTAAGGTCTCTTGGCTACTTGAGAAGAGCCGTACCACCAACACCCTCTTATCATGCACAACTAGAAAATCCTGTGCCTCGGTTTTACATATTTCCGATGCTTCTTTTTTCCCTGTCCCTGGAAAGCCATGCAATGATGAAAGGAAAATGGTCAAATTCTGAGTCAATGGTCATCCTTTCCAATGCATCCGACCGCTTTTTCTCGCCGCCTTCTCGGAAAAATATCATCAAGACAGAAGCAGGTGCAAGTTCCCGTAAGACAGGGGTGTGTGCGATGCAGACTTGGTTCTAGAAAACTATCAGCGAAGAAGTGTCTCTCTCGCCTTTATCTCTCCACACACTTTGTACACAACATAAATAGCACAGTGATTTGAAGCTTAGCCCCATCGCTGCTCAGAATGTGACATAATTCCCCCAATAGCTATAATATTGCCTTGTATGAGTGATAAGTTTATTATATTTCATTTCTTTTTTTCGGAAAAAAAAATATAATATATCTCGTTTCATGATACGGCGAACCCTGACTTGATACTCGCTGCACTTTTGCAGGGTTATTACGCCTTTGAATTAATTATTTCACTGCTTTCTTTCTTCATCTGATAAACCAGAGTTCATCCAGTTTTTCAGGAAAAAGGCGCCCCATACATATTTCGTGCAATCTAAATTCTAGACGTTCATCTCAGCCAGCAAAACCTCTAGTCCATCCTCTCTCAGATAGTCTATATGCTATACCTATAAAAGCAAACCTGTAGTTATAGTTATATTCCTTATTCATTAAGTAATTGTCGGATCGCCGCCTCCACGCTATGATCCAGCCCGATAAACATTTCAGAAACCTTCCCCACATGTGTTGGTTTCAAACGGGGGAACTGGCTTTATGATCGAATTAAGCAGTGTTTGTTCCTCGAACTATATGACTTCATAATGACTTAGAGTTTCCTCTCTCGAGCACGGAACTAGCAGTCCCCGTAATTTCTTTCTCCCTTCTAACTACGCGTACTAGCATCTAGTGGAGAGTATATGTGTTTTTGCAGATTGGAGGTCCTGCGCTATCGCTATACTATTTATTCATTCCCTGGGTCGTCCCCACGACAATCGCTATCCCTTCTTCTCGTCAATTCCGTCGGAAATAAGGGAAGCGAAAGACCACAAAAGCCCCCCGATCGATAACAGCCTCGCAAGTCGTAAATTTATCATGCATTAATAAGATTACCAAACTAAATAAACAAACACGCACCTGTACAAATATATATACATATATCCATATATACTACAACCCGCCAAAAGTTCAAATTCAAATGAACGCGGAATGAATTATCGTTCACACTCTCGGTATCTGGTTCCCCATGTTCTCGGCCCATACCTCGGTAATTAAATTTGCTAGGGGGGTTGGTTTCCCACCACACTACTCCACAAACGCAAACTCCCTCTCAGCCGACCTCGGTAAGACAATTCGCAGGAGCAGCAGCAGGATTATCGAAGCGTATATAAAGACGGGGTAGTGTCAGCTGAAATATTCGATCGAACTTCTTCCCGTCGCGTACAACAAAATTGAACTGAAAAAAAATGTCTGATGATACTGTAGCACATGCCCTTTCCGGTGCTGGCGGGGGAGTTTTGAGTACCGTAGTTACTTATCCACTCATCACCTTATCAACTAGAGCCCAAACTGAGGCCACCAGAGCTCGCCAGGAGAAGTTGACTGACGAGCCAGACGTGAACAAAAAGACAAGCACATTGTATGCTGCCAAGCAAATTATCCAACGGGAAGGCATTTCCGGGTTATATTCCGGTTTGGAATCAGCCATCTATGGTATCGGATTGACAAACTTCGTCTATTACTACTTCTATGAAGGTACAAAGAAGCTTTACCAGAATCCAAAGGCCATGTCCACTCTGCAAACCATGGGTGCCGGTGCAATTGCCGGATCTGCAACCGTCATTGCAACCAATCCAATTTGGGTGGTTAACACTCGTATGACAGTTAACAGTGATGGAGAAAAGAAGAAGAAATCCACATATGCCACTATCAAGGACATTTTGGAGAAGGACGGTCCATTGGCCTTCTTTGCTGGAATTGCCCCAGCTTTGGTCTTGGTCATCAATCCAATTATCCAATACACCGTTTTTGAACAACTTAGAAAGGCTGTTCAGAAGCGAAGAAAGCTTACTGCATGGGATGCATTCATTTTGGGTGCTATTGGTAAAATCATTGCCACTTCAGTCACTTATCCATACATCACCTTGAAGAGCAGACTTCAAGTTCAAAAGAAGTCCGACAACAAGACAAACTCTAATCTGATCAACGGTATCACTCAAATCATGAAGAACGAAGGTGTCTCCGGTTTGTACAAGGGTATTAACACCAAGGTCTTGCAATCTGCTTTGACTGCCGCCTTTTTGTTCTTCTTCAAGGAGCAACTCTATGCCGTCAGCGTTGTCGTCTTGACTATCCTCAGAAACCTCAGAAGAAAGTAAGTAATATTATTATTAATAAAAACACCCGGTCTAAGTGCAGCACACACACTCTCCACGAAGTGGAGCTACCTTTTTTGCTTCTTTTCGGAGAAAAAAGAAGTCGCCGAAGGCGTAAATTCCTCCATATTATTGTTATTCTACATAGCAGATATAAAGAGTCCGACCACCCAGCAATTGACAATGAAAAAGAACATCGTAGCATAAAACAAGCCTGGGTAGAAGGTGGATTGACCAAGAAATTCCAAAAGATATCCCTGGTGTATCCATAGGACCTGGGCAAGAACCCACAATGCAATTGCGCAAATCACCAACAGTTTCTTACGGCCAATATTCTCGGCAGCTGGACCGTAAAATGGCAATAAAACCATATACCACATGAAATATTGTGATGTACATACCTTGTTGAATGTGACAAATACAACCGTCTGGATGAACATGGTCTTGACAACATCTCGTTTTGCGAACGCTAGAGGAATCACAATTCCACTCAAGCCCAGCTGAGGAATGAATGCCCATTTCGACGGGTCCATCCTTTCAGAATTGATGACCGGTGATGATCCCATGTACAACAGAGTGCTGTAGGGCGAAAAGTTATGTCGGTGGTCAATTCTTGAAAGATGATGCAAATAAGTCTCGTGCAAAAACGAGTAGCCATAGAACATATACATGACGCCCGTTAACAGGGAGAACGATACAAAGCTGGCTAGTCCATAGATGAGCCGATCCTTATTGAGGAATTGGCCAAATATGCTTGGCTTTCCTATATCCAATGCTAGCAGGATAGTGGGAACGTAGATTATAGGATATATCTTGAAGTGGACAGCAAGGCCGGTCAATACTCCAGCTAACCAATATTTCCTAACATAAAACGCCCACACAAAAGAGATCACCATGGCTCCTAACAACCCTTCAGATGAACCCCGCGTGCTGATAGTACACACCATTGGATTCAGCAGCCAAATGGAGGAGTAAATTACAGCTTTGGACTCGAGCACTCCCCGAGCCCTGAAGATTTTGAGAATCAAATATCCCGCCAGAATGTCTCCAGCTGCAAAAAGTACCTTGCCAAAGTTGAAGTCTAGCCAGGTCGTTGGCAGGAGCAACCAAGCCAAAAGCGGTGTGTATCTATAAGTCTCCCGTTCATATGGAGAACCACCGCGACTCATAAAGCGAGAAGCATCTGTGAACACGAAGTAATCAATATCTGTGAACCTGATGTCCATGTTTTGGTCCTGGTATAATCCCCAAGCGAAAAATCCGACTCGAAGGAGTATTGACAACACAATCATTGTTCGAGATTGGAGATACCATTTTGGACTTGTCTCTTTTTGCTTCTCGGAATATTCCTTAACTTCATTACTTTCAACTGTGCCCTTCCGGTTCCTGAGCGTTCGGTCCTTGACCGCACTGCTTTTATCAGAAGCCATCTGTTGTGGTGATGATTATCTCCGGCGGCGTCCCAACTTTCAGAACACAAAGTCGGCGAGTAGCGACGATTCGAGAAAAAAACAAGACGCATTGAACGATATTGAGAAAAAGAGAAACTTGTACATAAATATTAGAGAAATCTATGGTTTTCAGAATGTCAATTGGGGTAGTGTATTACTATTATTATTACTATTATGGTTATTATGCCTCATCTAGTCCGTTACTCAATCTGTTCTCCTGCAACTCAGAGAGAAGTCGTTTGTATGCCAATTTCTGGAATTGACTCATTGTCTTGTAAAACTCTTTTCCGGCAGCATGGTGCTCGATTCGTTCGATGAGCATCACGGTCATTGCACGGATTTGAGAATCCTTGTGAAACAAGCCTAACGACAAATAAAACAGATTTCCCAAGGACGAGGCAGAGAGAAGCTTGTTTATATCATCATAATCCTGAGCATGCGAATATAATGTGTTGAAAATGAATCCAGAATCTTCATAGGATAGTTTTTGCAGTCTTAGTCTGTCCAAATGATATTCAAAGTCAACCACATACTTTGGCCGCTTGACCCATGAGGCTTGTTGATCCACAGTATAAAATTGGTAGCTTCTGGAGTTTCTCCAACCTTCGATGACCGGGGAATATATATCAAAATCCGTGTTTCTTTGGGATTCGTTAGGCCACGTGTAGCCATAGCCCGGAACGACAATGTAATTGTTGTTCTCAGGAGATGGCCATAAATTTGTGTGGCCATAACGGTCCTCTTCATAGTTAGTTGCCATTCTGACGAATCTTTTAATGTAATTTCTGCAGTGTGTTCGGATGGAAGTTTCGCCGTAATGGTTGGCAATCATATTCTTGAGCTCGTCGACAAATTGAATGTCGTCCGGGTTGACGACTGCGGATCCTACTGGAGGGGATGACTTTGTCACGGTAGTGCCAATGTCAGTTGAAATTTTCATGGTCTGAGCTTCAAGGTCCACGATTACGTCCCACCAAGCAGCATGGCGTTCGAACGCCGGATTCTTGACCCCTGCAATGTAACCTGGAGATGATAATAAATCGTCGACTTTACTCAAGTCCGTGTAGGGGAATGCATGGGTCGTGAAGGAGCGCAAGATACCGCCGGAGCCCAGGGAACATGCGGCCAAGACGTGTTCGGCCACATCGTAGGAGGGGGAGTTCATTCCAATAAATAAGATTCGCTTTTGGGTTAACAATGCGTTTATGAGTACAATCAAAGGAGGGGTTTGGGCCCCATAAATAGTTAATTCTGGATGAAGGACCGTAAATGGTTGTGTAATGGCGGTTAAGGTGGAGATAAGTTTGATGAGCGAAAAATCGCCCACGGATTCGGCAAAGAAATCCATCGGGATCTTGATAGGGATTTTCATTCCGTTGAACAGCACGGTGGTGTCGAAAAAATGCGTGTCACGTTGGATTCGAGACACCAGGCCCTGGTTCTTCAAGTCGATATAATACGACGGCTGTCCACCTGGACCCGTATTGGTATTCTCAAACACATTGCCTTGAGTTTCCTTTGGCGACATTGCCTCCTCGAACTTCTCTGAAAAAAGAGACGTGTTCTCGGACGATGCCAATACCAATCTTTCCGAGGGACTTAGCCGTGGCAATTGCGACATGTCGATGGAGTTAATCGAGTTGTAGAGCCCCTGCAGGTGCGATATATCCGGGTTCTTGAAATAGCCGTCTAACGCTAGAATCAGCAGCGGCTTGAACACATGGAAAAATGGATGCGGGGTGATCAAGCACATGGCCTTTACAGAGGCTCCACGTTTGTGAGTGTCTGCAAATTTGGTGTTGACGAGATTCAGCACATAGTACTTCTGTGCGCCTTCTTTTTCCTTTTCGTCCGAGAAATGATACTCCAGCTTGGTCTGTCCGGGTTTTTTATATAGGAAAAAAATGGTCCAATCCTGCTGTGTTAAGTGAGATCCATCCGGCAACATTAACTCGGCCATAAGGTTGTTATCCCCTGGTACCTGCTTCGGATACTGATAGGTCATTGTTGGTCCGGCGTCGATATCGAAATCTGCCGTCAGCACATATTCGACATGTTTCGTATCATCTTCATCAGTGGTAAATGCCATCGGACTGTTGAATCCAATTGAGCCCATCCTGTTGCGTATATTTCAGTGTATAATTTTCTCTCCTTTACTTTTTAAGGGGTAATCACAACAAATCAAAATTTCACCTTCCCCTTTTTCTATCTTTTTTGTGCCTTCCAAGAGCTCTCAAACCAATACTCAAGACTCCTGCCCTCGCTCTCTCTCTAATCCCTGATATATCTATATGTTTCAAAGTGATTGGTAAGCTGTCAAAATTTCTGCGTGCAGCTTAATAGCCTTACAGGTAGGTACATCTCCAAAAAACTGGGATCTCGAATGCCTAAAAAGTTACCTCCGATGCCCCGACAATTTTGGAAAAGATTGTCCGGTAACTTATCCCACGTAACAGGTAACGGTAGTGCGGGAGGGGTTGGGTTTTTGACAATTGGTAATGTTCAAAACTCAACTCTTTTCATAACTCAATTCTTATACACATTTTATTCCGGTTACTTTACGAAATTACATCAAATGGCCCCAACTAGCCATAATCAACCCCGGCTTTAATAGACACGCGTTTTAGGCACGCGTCCCCTCTTATTGATTCGTTCTGAAATGTTCTATGTGAACACTTCAGAACCGACTGACTTCCGCATTCAGGGGCTGTCTTTTTCTCACATTTCCGAAGATTCAGAGATTAGTTTGACAGATTGAACCTTTATCGGCGTTTTCTATCAAAGAATATTGAACGTTGCCTCCAATGGTGTCTTTTCTTCCTTCCTAAAAAGAAGTGAAATGTACAAAAAAAGTTAGCTCCACTTCATCTTCGTCCCGTATAAGCCCAATTGTTTAGGAATCGCTCAATTATGAATCAGTTTGTCTCCGACTGGCCATTCAGAGAGCTAACTCACTTTTCTCCAGAAGATTATCAATCATTCCAACCCGCCAGTGTCATCAGAAATTGCATATTCTTTCCCGATTTTGTGGATCGGGGTCCCGATGCCGATGCTTCCACACACTCCCTCATTACACGTCTACAATCCGTTTAACTGTTTGGTTGCGTATACGGAAACTTCCTCTTTCATTCATCCATTTTTAAAAAGATACCTCTGAACTATCTGTCTCTTTTTTTTCTTAATCGAATATTTTGAAATTCTTCCACAATCGATGTCAATTGGAAGATCCTTGGTCGATTTTTTTTTCCAGCCACCTGATCCTTCATGCCGAAATATACGCCGACAACGATTTTTGGTTGGGAATTTTGAGGTCGGTTGCCCGGACAATATAAGGTTCACAAGTCCCAACTGGAGCGTGTTCTTTTCTAACAGTCAAATTTTCCTTCCTTCAGCACGTTTGTTCTGCTAAAAAGACCCTAAAAACAATGTCCAACAACCTCGACAAGTCATTAGACGACATCATCTCGTCCAAGCCACGGGCTCCAAGACGTAGAATCAGAGACAGTGCGGTGCGCAAGCCGGGTGCTGCTAGTACAGCCAAGAAGGGGGGAAAGAAGATTACCAAGGCGGTCAACAAGCCTCGAGCAGTTGCGCCAGCACCAAGAGCTGTGAACCCTCTTACTGAGGCCACCAACTTGGCTGACAGAATTATTATTTCGAATTTGGTATGATTGGAGTATTTTTGCGACGTTTTTCAACAAGGAAACGCGTACATATTTATTTTGGCATAGCTTTTGTTTACTAACCAACCTCTCTTTCGACAGCCTACTGATGTGACTGAGTCATCTGTTAAGGTATGTTAAGTGTTGCTATTCTGCAATCATAGAGGTTTGGTGTCGGCTTGTGTTATAATTTGGGCCCTGATAAGAGTGTGATAGTCATATCGCTTGAGAATAAAGCGGCCGCTTTTTTCATTATCATCATTATATATATATATGGTGGCAAACGAACCGGACAAAAACAAAACAAAACAAAAAAAGTTGATGATATGTTCCATGAGACTAGACCGTGTTTTTGTTAGAGGATAGAGATTATCCTTATTTTGCTCGATTCCTTTATGTGGTCTCAGTTGCCCAGCGATTGTACTTGTCAACTCTTATCCTCAGTCAAAATATTTCGCTTACCCCACCTAAATGCTCTTTTGGTTGCAGAACTTGCTTTTGTGTGTTTTGCTCTAACCAAATTATATAGGATTATTTTAGCCACGAAATTGGTCCTATTGCAAAGTGTCAAGCAACTTACAACTCCAAGGGTCAATCTACTGGGGTTGTTTCTGTTACTTTCAAGCGACCAGGTGATGCTTCTAAAGCTGTTAACAAATTCAACGGTACTGCCATCGATGATGGTGCTAGAACTATGAAGGTAAGATGATGATAACAAAAACCAAACGACAAAGCACGACGCTAACAAGTAATTATTAAGGTGGAACTTGTTATGGATCCTAACAAGAAGCCATTGTCCGCTAGACTCCGACCAAAGTAAGTTTTCAACACTTCGATTTTATTTTCAACCTCTCGATGGAATTGCTAATTTCGGAAAAACAGTGCTCCTTTGCCAGCTCCTGTAACCAAGGCCGCTCCTAAGCAAAAGGCTGCTGCTCCTAAAGCTAAGGCTGCTGCTAAGCCTAAGAAGCCAGCAAGACGTCCAAAGAAGTCTGTCGAAGAGCTCGATGCTGAAATGGCTGATTATTTTGACAACAAATCTTAAATTATTATTATGTAATTTCTTAATCTTCCAAAAGACTAGTGTATTATTTTATTGAATGACGCAATCGTTGGTGTCAAATGAAACTCTTGCAACCCCTTTAATTTGCACGTTATGCGTGCCTTTTCCGTGCGACCAGGTGAAGTAGTTGTCGCTCAGATCCCATTTACCGCTCGAGGTGTAAACACTAGTAGCATCAAGTGGGAAATAGTAGTCGGGTAGGAAAATAGTAGTCTTGCCTTCCTTTTGCTCCGACTTAAGTGTCAATATGAAGGTAGCCTTGTGAATGTTGAATCCGTATGAAACTGGTACACCTGCCAAAGAGACCGGTGTCGGACGTAAAACAGCAGGTTTGGCACGTATTCCGTCGTCGTTCAAGTCAAAGTCATCAGTAGAAAAGATGGATAAATCTTCCCCGTTCCAATGATCGCCTTCGTCGTGCGTGTTATTCGCAGTATAAACCCATAGGGTGTGATGAAGGCAAGATGACTCCAGTGCGTTTGAAATTGCGTCCATAGCATGAATCTGCGAATCATAATTCCTCGTTCGATACGAAGCCTTGTCGTCCAAATCGTATGGGATGCCTATCTCACTAAAGAAGCAGGGAACATTTGAGCCGAGTCGGGACTTGGCCTCCTTTTTGATATATTCCAATTGAGACGCCATGGATGACCGGATCCACTTCTCGCCCAGTCGCAACGCAAGGATAGGCGAAGGGTATCTATTTCTTAAGACACCAATCGCATCTACGTTGTATACCCGAGACCATCGCTTCAACATGAGTGTCAGGCCATCATAATAATGCGGACAATAAATTAGCCTATCGGTGGGCAGTCCCAAATCAGCCAGTTCCGGTGGAGCGCAATTAACTGGGGGCTGGAAGAACAGAAACCAATCAGCCGACAATTTTCGAAGCCTAGTCTGAAATTCCTTCCAATGATCGATAAAATAGTGGTCCACGAATCCCCGTTCTCGATTGACGAAGGGTCTGCCACTGGAATCGTAAGCAAAATAGTCTGGTTTCAGAAGTCTCCCTGATTCCCGATTCCAAACTTCATGAAGTGCCCAGATACATTGACCCGAAAGCCACTCTTCGCCCCGTTTCCACCCATATTTGTCGTCCCAGTATTTCTGATCCTCTTCACTGAGCCAAGCGGACGTACCCTTGGGATCTACAATGACGCCATCATCAGGGGAGGTCTTCTTTGGTCCCGTACTGGTGAAAGAATATGTTTCAATGTGGCCTACTGTCTGACCGGAGGCCAACCGCATGGCCTGGAAGGCGGTTGGGGTGGTGCCAAGCTTGACATGTTGGTCAGTCGGAATGGATTTGAGGTCTGTTTGGCCGATGAGCCCACCAGCTGGCTCATTCATAGATTCCCATCCCAAAACGACCTCCTGGTCAAAACCAGCGTCCAATAATGCTTTGGCAAAGTGCTCTAGAGCATCCAAAAACTTGGACTGCAGGTAGTCTTGGATGTTAACACCGTTCAAGACGCATTTTGGAGCAAAATCCTTTCCAGCAAAAAAAAGCGTAAATATCAATTGGCATGCAAATCTATTGTAATTCGAAGACCACAGCATGTCCAAGTTTCCATTTCTCTCCGCCGCGTCCGATTTGTACAGGATGGCAGCCTCGGTAGCGTCAAAATTCTTTGGATTCAGTCCGACGCTGTACAATGTCCACAGAGGAGCACCGGAACCGCCACAATGACGACTCCAGTTATCTTGGTGCGGGTCCATAAAGGCATACATGCCATATTCCTTGACTTTCCCAAGAAACTTGATAACATAGGCGATGAAGTCGTCATCGTAAACTCCAGGTCCCTTGTGTTCTAATGCCTCCCAGGTGAAGATGAATCGTATCACATTGAATCCGAGATCCTTCAATCTCTTCAAGTGATCGTCCGCATCTTCCAGCTTGAAAGGTCTGTCCACGAAGGACACGCCCTCGCCGTCCCAGAAGCCATCGCCATCCACAGAGGGACTCTTGGAATCCCCGGAAACGTTGATTCCTCTGAATATCAGATACTGGCCATCCTGTTTGTTCTTGACCTGGCCGTGTTCAATAACTATATCCGCAATTCTGGCTGACATGTCGTGTGCTTATCATAGCGATCGGCTATAGCGGTTGTATTAATAGTAATGATTATATCTCCGGTCCGATGAGCCTCATGAACCCTTGGGGCGGTTCTTAGCCGCTCCAGGAAGTGGTGTCAAACCCGCCAGCATCATTCTGCAGAAGACACTCTGTTCTCTTAGGCTTGAAAAAAAGAAAAAAACACGTGATGGGATTATAGTTAATATATAAAATGACAAATTGAATTGTTCCCTTGAGCGTCTAATTTGAAATATAAAAGGAATTATACTTCCGTTTTGTTCCAACCGGAATTTCTTGACGCACTCTGGAAAACTCCACCGTATATAATCTCACAGTAAACGTAAGCATAAGACGCCCGCCTCGCAGAGCCACCTTTTTTGCTTCTTTTCGGAGAAAAAAGAAGCCGCCGGAGGCACTCTCCAATACACACTTGACATAATTCATTGAAAGGTCCATCTGCTAGGTCTATTTAGGAAATTCCTTTCCATGACGGAAAGCTGGAATGAACTAGAAAGAGGTTAGCAAAACACGACTTGGAACAATTGTCTACAGCAAAAACTCACAGCATAGATTTGGGCGTTGTCGACATCCCAGACTCCTTCCTTATAATACACGTCTTGTTTCAACAGCTCAATGACCTTTTCCTTGGACTCGGCTTCAATAGTCAACGATGAGCCCATCAAAGGCTGGTCCTTGTCGTGAGCAATGCCGCCACCGCCAGTGAATGGACCGTTGCCAGCACCTTGGCATTCAACGGCACCTTTGATGTTGGCCAAGTGCTGGCCACGGATAGCCATACGCTTTTCCAACGCATTAGGGAAGTCAGGGACAATGATGAGGTATTCCTTGAAAGGCACGGACATTCTTTGTAGAGTTCTTTGGAAATATCGAGGCAACGTAGATCTCATGGTGGTTTTTATATCCAGCCGGCCGGCCACTCCCTCCGGTTATAAACGGGAGGTGTAAATGTGGGGCTAACCCCCACAATATACGGCTACCGAAACTTCTCCATGATGAGTGATTAATTGCCTTTTTCCAAGAGTTGGTTGAATTGGTTCAAAATTCTGCGGAGTGATTGCCTCCGGCGGCTTCTTTTTTCTCCGAAAAGAAGCAAAAAAGGTAGCTCCACTTCGTGGAGAGTGTATAAGAGGATGCTATATTAAATAATAAAGTCTAGTAACGATCGAGTAAACTGAGGTCATTTCCACTGGCCTCCAATTCTTGCCAGCTTGGAAGCATTGGCTTGATTTTCTCGCTGCGGAGATCTGGAAAATTGGTTCGAATGGCGTCTAAGAGCTCGGCATAGTAGATCTTGTATGCGGCATCTGTAAAATGAATTGTGTCCTCAAGAAGATCCTTGAGAGTGACATCCCCCTTGTCGACAGCCTTCATAAATGCATCAAACAGGTTGACGAATGGGACCTTGAGATTGTTGGCCACCTCGTTGGCACCTTTGGAATAGGCCTGGTTGCGCTTGTTGCTGCGGACGTCCTTAGTGTCGCCATGATAATTGGCATCATCATGAGGTGCTGGCCCCACAATCACCGTCTTGATATCCTTTCCCAGGGCTACTTTGGTCATGCTTTCTAAATTGGACTTGTAGCGGTCCAACGACACATTCTGCCAGTTGTCGGCCGCATCGTTGGTGCCGAAAAATATGGAGAGAACCTTGATCGACCCTGCGGATCCTTCCTCGACTCCGTCGACAATCCGCTCAAAGATGCGGTTGGCGTGGTCAGAGTTGTACCCGCCAAACCCCCTGGATATGACGTCCAGTTTACCCTGATATTCGCCTTGTATAGAACTCATGAAGGACGAGTTGGCAGAACGGGCAGTGATGGAATCACCAAAGAGGACTAGCTTGTCCCGAAATAGCATTGTGGATTGAGTAGGCGCCATGACTATCGGTTGTTGAATTCTGGGCTGGTACAATGCGATATCAGACCTTTTTAAGCTCTCTTTCTCAGCAAACCTCGTGCCCGTCTCTGGTTGGTTCGGACCGCCAGTTGCCTCACTTGGACTCCGGTTGATCATCGTAATTAATTTTAATACCTTGTCTCTGTCAATCTCGTGCGTATCTGTATGTATCTTTGATTCTGTACCTATCGCCCAACATCAATGTGTCGGACAATAGGGCCGACACATGATAAAACCGTTGGCTGAGACAACTCATCTGGCAGTTCAGATTTTGTGTCTTCGCTTTCTTTGAATATTCTTTTAAGGGAAAAGTAGAGTGAATTGCTTCTTTCGCTTCGTCCATCCGGACGGTCCGGAAATCTGTCCGGACGATCTACCCCTCCACGTTGTTGAAGGTATAGAAGTGTATGCTAATTGCAACAGCAGAAGAGTGCCTGCGGGCGGCTTTCTTTTCTAGAAAAGAACCAAAAGCACTGGCTGGTGGAGCAACGTGTTGCAGGTTTGTAGATTTAGTGAGTTGTGCAAAAACGTGGTGATTTTCGTTATTGAAGAAACGTGACAAGACTATTATACTCCACGTGGGGGAAATATTTGACAATCCTTTTCTTAGCTTCCTCAAGCATATAATATATAATTAGCATCACTTGCCCGATATGATCTGCTGATAATCACCAGTCGTTAATCAGTCTGTTGTAATTCGGTAAGTTTCAGTCTACTGACCCGGTTCTTATTTAGTGCGTTTAGACGGGTCCGCTTACTGGATATGGCGAACAATTCAGTCATGGAATTTCGTACTGATACATGTCTAAGTAGATAATCTAGATGTTTTAGTCATGTTGCTAAGTTGTGCTAGTGATAAAGGGTTAAGTGTAGCTATAGTCTAACGCAACCAACCATTCTTGTGGATATTCATGTGCAGATATGTCAAGATCTATTAGCACTGAATAGATGTGTTTTCTAGAGAAGGACCAAAAATACTTTCAGTAGAACTATTGTTCGGAGAAAAGAGGTACCTCTTGTAGGTATGAAGCTATAATTTCGCTGTCATATAAATAACTTCGGTACCTTGAATTTTCCAATTTCCTACTTTTCTCGTCGCAAGAGCACTGCTAACGGACACTTCCCAATTTCAGTATCTGTATTGATAGATTGGATATACAACAACACCGGGATGAGGTTGAACCGTGACAGGGTTTCATCTGATTTTATTCAGTCATTCTACTGAGTGGAGTTTTCATTCCCCGAACCAGCTCCATCCCCAACTCTATATCCCTTATTCAGATATTTACCTAATCTAATCCTATGCGTAGGAAGATCACCAGTTTTCCCATTTGGCATTGGAAGGCATAGCATCTCAAATCAAAGTTAAACACAGGGCAACGAGTTGTTCGATTCGGAAAAGAAGTCTCGGTTTCTGAAATTTATTCGGTCCCCCATTGCGAGCTAACCCCAGAGACCAGTTAGTAGTTGAAATTCTACGTATATGGGGAGATATCTTCAATGACTTCAATTACATACACTCATACTCTGTTTCTATGTGGTAAACTCTATGTTTAAATCGGCTTAATACCCTACATCATATTTAGTCTAAAAATCCAGTAATTAGTTACGTAATCAACCTTCTGGGCGCTTAGCAGAGAAGAATATAAAAGGAGCACAGAACCCTGCTTTTTTTTGTTTTCTCCTCCGTTGACAATTGTCAACCCACAATTGCTACCTACTGTTGATTCTATTCCTCTAGCTCAAACTTTACGTCTGGGATTGTTCAGCGTAAATCTCCTATCCCCACAGTTTAACTCTGTCATATTGAATTATTTCAACCTCATAAGATCGAAATAGATGAGATCATTCTAAAAAACGGTCTTGACAGATGATGATCCTCCAAGTTGGCGAAAAGATGGTATTGAATTGTCCTTTCTGTATGTTTTTTTCGATAATTTTTTTTCTTAATTTCAGAATGTGTTAGTTGCATCTGAGTGAATTTCAGTCCTCAAGAGCAGGCCCCGCAGAGGTGCATTTTTTGCTTCTTTTTTCTCCAAAAAAGAAACCGCCGGACGCACTCTTCCGCAATACATATATATTCCACTGTACAAGCGTTTGTTCATCATACTATACGTGCAATTGCAACACCACCGGAGCGGGATGCCGGCGCCGAGATGAGGGAGGTGTGAGGAACTGACAAAACTAGGGACAGCTAACAAGATTGGCAGAATGTGGTTAACGGACCTTCAAAGTAAGTGTGGAAGAACGACGGAAAGAGTTACGAACAAGAGATATTGACAGCGTGTAGAATGCGGTGTGGGATTTACCGCCGCAGGTGAGTTTTGATAACATGAGATGGGAGTGGGAGCGGACACTAATTCGTAGGCGTGTTCTTCTTCGGACTGGGCATAGTGACATTTTTTGACTCGGCGCTGCTTGCGTTCGGGAACATTCTATTTATCACAGGGATTGCACTCATCATCGGCTTACAGAAGACCATTTACTTCTTTGCACGTCCTCAGAAGGCCCGCGGGTCGTTGTGCTTTCTTATCGGGGTGATGCTGATTCTTCTGAAGCGTTCGTTCATAGGGTTTGCAATTGAATGTGTGGGCATTCTGGCGTTGTTCGGCGACTTTTTCGGAGTCATTGTGTCCTTCCTGCGGTCACTGCCGATTGTTGGCCCCGTTCTCTCACATCCAGTGATCGCACCTACGGTGGACAGATTAGCAGGGGTCAGAATCCTTCCTCTATAGCAAGTCATGTACAGTACACAAATGGATAAGAGGGGACATCACCACTCCGTGGTGAAAGTCTGAGCGGTCGTTTCTAACCCGAAACAGCGCAACGAAAAAAGTAGATGAATTGATGAAGCATGTTCATAGACATATATATATTTACACCCGAGAGAAGAGCCTAATATTGGTTCTTGATGAGGTAATCGGCCAAGTTCTCAATCACATTGGTGGCTTCACCAGCAACAACAGGGGCGGCATAGTGGCCGACGACCAAAGCCTGGTTGGTTCGCACGGCGATGATACCTGTTTCTTCGTGCTTTGCATAGATGGATCTGTCGTCAGATCTCAACAAAAAGTACTTTTGGCCTTGGATGTACAGGCCGTTGGCTTGGAGGCCAGATGGATCCGAGAAGCCCTTGGCCAACTCGGCAATTTCAGGAGCACTGACATCGAAGCCTGCGGATTGGGCCCAGACACTGTCACCGGCCTTGGAGTAGATTGCGCACTTGTCAATCTTTCCGCTTCCAATAACGTTATCAATATATCCTGCACAAGTTAGTCGAAACGTCCCTGCAGGCTGTGGTGGATGCTACTTACCGTTCCACGACATTGTATGAGTGAGGTAAGGAGGTAAAGACACGACTTGGTTGTTGGAACATCACTACTACACAGGGGAACTTTTCGTAAACTTGGGCTTGTTGTCATGGCGACGCCGCGCGCGCGTATATATGAGCACAAAGGAATAAATTCCGAAGGATAATCCACAACCGAATCCTCCACGAAGTGGAGCTACCTTTTTTGCTTCTTTTCGGAGAAAAAAGAAGCCGCCGGAGGCATATCCCTTCCTGTGGCGTTCTTTTGTTGAAAAGAACCAAAAACATTGCTAAGCCACTTTTAGCCACTGTGGCTGAAACCGTTGTACGCGCACGCGCAACTTTTTTTTTTTGTTTTCTGGCAAAGGGCTTTGAAATTTTTCAGATAACGAGGATTTGATAGACTCAAGATGGGACCAGCGGGGAATAAGAAGCGTCAAAACGGGGTTCGACAGATCCGAGGAGTGACCGAAGGAAAGGTCGGAAGCGGGAAACTGAAAAAGCGAATCCGGGATCTGGAACGGTTGCTGAAACGACCAAACTTGGAGGCCACCAAGCGGATCGAAAGTGAACGTGCATTGAAGGCCCTGAAGGTTGAAATTGAGAACGTGCAGTCCAGCAATCAGATTGCAAAGAATGCAAAGAAATATCACATGGTTCGATTCTTCGAGCGTAAGAAAGCATCCCGACGGCTGAAGCAAGCAGTCAAGTCTAAGGACACCAAGAAAATAAGAGAGGCGGAGATTGATGTGTACTATACGCTCAACTTTCCAATTGGAGACAAATATGTGTCCTTGTATCCGAATGAAGATGGTGACGGGGGTAACGAGAAAAGAACAGAATTCCGACAAGAAATCCGTCGCCAGCTCGACGAGGGAAGCCTTGCTAGCGGCTTGGATGGTGAGGGCAATTCCAAGGCTCTGAAGATGCTAGAGAACAGAGCTACGAGAAAGAAAAACAGCAACTCCCAGAAAACCCGAAACGATGTGGAATCCTCACCGGAGGAGTCTGCATCCGACAATGATAATGATAATGACGACGACGACTTTTTCGAATAATCTAAGTAAATATATATTTGTAGAAACAATCTAATTGCACAGTATCTGTTGACGTGATTCTTTTTATTGGACAATCACGACTGAAGTTGAATGATTTGATTAGATAAATGAGGGTAATGGAGTGCTTTTCTTGCTTCCTAAGAGTAACCATTTGTAAAACAAAGGTGGCCTCCCGGGTCTACACGAAACAACCCCTTTTTATTTATTTATTTTTCACAACTCTACGGACAAATTGTTTTGAAAAAATTAATGTGTTTGTAGCACAGGTAGTCATATACGGAAAGTCTAATTGTATTTGTCGCAATTGTTGTTTTATTAAAAAAAAAATAAAGTCATAATTATTTACTTAGAAGCACTCTGAACATGATTTTGCTGGTTCGAAGCAAATACTTGACTCTCAATTTGACAGGTAAATAACCGTTGAAGCTTGCTTTAATCCATAACTCAAATGGAATGTCGTGAAGTCATTGGAAGTAGCATTGAAAAAAAAAACGGCTAGGGCTATATTTGTCACCATTTACTAAAACTCTTTCCCGCCGATCATTTCTTAATTAGGTAATAATTAATTTTCCAGCTTCTATTCGGAGAGCCTACCGTTCTAACTTCTTGTCAGACTATTATTGGCCGCGAACATCAACAAAACATTCCATATCCCTGAAGTATTTGTTAGTATCATATTCAATATATTCTGGACTCTCTCCTATAATGCTTGTCCGCCGGAATTTAATCACAGCGACAATGAGCACTTTGTCTGGCGGTTGCGCAGTTTCCGTGACCATTGTCAATTCCGGTTGTAGGGAATTGAAGAAATTTTTGATATCTTCGAGGGGATGTGAGATGAATAAATTGAAAATATTTTCACCCTGATTGTCAATCCTTTGCCGAGCTAGAATCGCATCTCTTTCAAAGGATGTAATATTGGTATCTGCTGATAGATCAACCACGACTCGTTCCGGTGTCCCATTTGGAAATAATCTTTTGAAAGATTGGCCTCCTCAGCCGCTGAGCTTCTCCACCAACTGCTTCATAATTTCTACAGCTTATCCCTATCAGCTTTAATAAATTCAATCTCCTGAGATACCAAGGTATACCGGATAAAATTCAGGTGAAGAATAGCATCAGTTGACGGGACATTCAATTCTTCTGGGACATTTCGTGCATTGAACTGAGCGTCTAAGTTTTCAAGTTCAAAGTCAAATTGAAGTAATTATCTTTAGCAAGTCGTCCCTTTGGAGTAGGCCTATATGTAATTAGGTCAACAGAGCCCAAAAGATTACTTTGATCTGTGCTTCATGCTGTTGATCCCCAGCGTGACTCCAAAGGGACACCAATGATTCTTCAGAGGATGAAGGAGTGAATTGGTCAGATTGGGGACTTGAATAGTTTTCTTCCGAGTGAGCTAATGATACGGATGCACTCGAAGAAAGGTTTGGAATAGACATGCTTTCCTGGAGCTTGCGGGTAACCTTACTATAGTTTTCCATGATAAATATTACAATGATATTTGTATTTCTGTAGTTATAATATCTCCACTTTGATTGAAAGTGCCAGCGGGATTCTCTGGACAAGTATAATTGGTTATAAATAATAAAATTAAATAGAACTGGCACTAGAATGCTACTTTGAATAATTATGGGAGAGTCAGAACTTAATGAGGATGGTGGAACTTCGTAATGGGCTGTGATCAGGCACCCTTATGAATAATCAAAATCTATCATGGAATCTCCATCATTTTCCCTAGGCTGGTGGAATATAACGTTGAGGGGAATTTGTATTCTGTCCTGCTCCACATTAACTCCTCCAAATCCTGTAGTCTGACCAAGAATTCCTTTGGTGTTGTTGAAAAGATAATATTTTATTATCGATTCAACGTCTCCGCGGCTGAATTCATTTTGTGGCAAACGGCAACGTAAAAACTTTTTTTTTTTAGAGTCAATGTCCTGAATAACCGACCTGAAATTTTTATTACTTCCATTCAATGTGAACCCTTCACTAGGTCCGTCATCCAAGTCGGATAAATCAAGGACTTTCTGCTCATTCAATTTGTTTAAGAATCTCTTGAAAGTACGACGGTAATTGCCTAAATCAGGCATTTCCTCTCTTGGCCATTCTGGTTCGATTCTTTCCCATCGACTCAGTATGTTGGGCTTTTCCCTGAAGAACTTCAAAAGTCTTTCCCTTGAATCCTGATTTTCCTTTAAGATTTTCAAGAATTCCTTTCTTGATTTGCGAGTTTTCCAAATCAATTTCAACAGTCCATTCCTTGATTTTGGTTTTCCTCGTAGAAGATTCTGGAGCTTTTTGTTTGGTTTGACGTGCTCCTTTAAGGATTTCAGGGCTTTTTTCCTTGATTTGGCGTCTTCAAACTTGAGTTGAAATTTTGTTTCGGTTGTGTCTTTAAACAGTTTGATGAATTCCCTCCGAGAAATGCCTACTGTCTCCCACTCTGACACTTTTTGAGCTTCAGCCTGATAAACCGATATACGCCGAAGGGCTACGTAACAAAGCTCTTTA